>NTHP01000244.1:723337-759429 GCA_003416845.1 Oplegnathus fasciatus
GTCTTCTCTCCGGAGGCTCCTCCAGGGCTCTGGAGCTGCTCTCTGGCTCCCTCTTTCTCTTCCTGCTCGCAGCAGCCTGTCAGACAGACGGACAGAGGGACAAAGTAAAGGACCAGATCAAACTAGTTCAGTTCTACTCCTTTCAGACTGCTGCTGGAACATCAGTGGTTTCCATCTGTGTCTCCTGTGTAACTGAATGGATCATTGGATTTCATCCAGAATGGCTTCTGTTGCTGACCTGGGTATCACACTGCTCTGCTTCACTATAAAATGGTACCGTGAAAGGCTGAACACTGGTTAGTATAATTCCTTCATGAATACTATACAGGAAATGGTTAAAAGAATACTGTAAATATAATGTATACTGGTACAAAGTGTAAGTTCCTCTTTGAGCTAAGAAATGGACTAACTTAATGCATCACTTGTGCTGTAAATGTCATTATTTTACACAAAGTTGAAATGAAAAAATATAATAAGCAGCTCATATTTCACATTAAACTAGATGGGACGTGAACACAGCATCATGACTTCAGTCTGGTCTGACCAACATTAACTGAGTATAGAAGAAATAAAAACTCTGGCATTATGGGGACGCTTCAGGTCAGGTTTAATTATTTGTGGCGATCAAATCAGACGTGCAACACTCCAGCACACACTTCCACTCCACACTTCCACACTTCCACCCAAAAGTCTCATCATACAACCACTCCCACTGGACTCCGGACTAACAGCGACACGTCAAACTTACTGATCACTTCGCGTAAAGCACGGAGCGAGGCCGAACCAAACGCACAGTCAGCAGAACAAAACATCGTCATCCAGGCGGCGCATGAAGACCTGCAGGAGGACAAACAGTCAGTGGGCAGACTGCCTGCAGTTCATACAACCAGAGAAACTGGAGACAGATGTTACTGCTGCCAGGAGAGGGACTCTGGGTAATATGAGGAATTACAGGCCAAACCACATCTCAACCACCTGGGGCTGTGATGTGACTGGCTGCCATGGTAACACTGGAGAGGAGGGAGTTAAACTGACAGGATATGTGGGAATGCAGCTGAATCTCCTGTGCAGACAGACGTCTTGTCCTGGGTAAAGCTTGGACCGCAGGGTGACATACGGGATGCTCCTTTAATGTCCTCACCTGATTGTTGATGATGACAGTCTTACCTTTATATTGTCTCTGTGCTGAACGAGGTGAAGGGCAGCGAGCTGAGACACCCGTCTGTTCCACACTTCCACAGAGACTTCAGTCTTCAGGGCTGTAGACTTCCAGGCAGGAGCTGTAGGACTCTGTGTTCTTCCAGGAGGGGACACAGAGACAATCTGCCTCCCACCATGTCCCATCCTCACATAACCCTCTCTCACAGATCAGCTGAGGTTCATCCCGAGGGATAGAAGACGAGAACTTTCTACTATCTAATGTCTCCACTGACAGCTCCCCTTCTGTAGTGGCCATTTGTCCATAATCCAAATCAAACTTGAGACAAACTTGAAATCAAAAGTCCACTGATGAACCACAGGAATGTATTGTACACAGGTAAAACAGGTCCATCGTCCTCACAAAAGTCTTTGTCTTTGATTTAAAATTGGTAAACAAACAAAAGAACAAGTAAATCATGGCTCTTGATGCCTCTCTTGCTCTGGTAAAAAACACAGACCCTCCCAGGTGCATGCTGGTCCTACACCTGCCTACCTATAGAAAAGCTGAGGTACCTAAAATGCTGCCCAATTCTTACAAAACAAAAATAGACTAAATAAACTAAACAAACAACTAAACAAATCACTAACAAAAGAAAATACTAAATATATCTAGTCTAAATAAAGGAAATCCTCAAAACAAATCAAACAATCTAATCAATAACAATGAAGTAAAAAACTTATTCCACTTATATGATCATGTTCTCTGATGCTGAGTTCATGATACACCCTCAGTCCACTGTGATCCATTGTGTTTGTTCAGAGAGAACAAATGCAGAATTACAGCAGCTCTGAATGCAACACAACACATACAGCTGCAGCTGAAGTAGAAACACAATGTGAACTGTAAAGTGACACGAATGACCTCAGCAAAACAACTGGCTGATGAGTTGTTCAGTGTTGTTGTTTCTTTTATTTAAATGATTTACTTTTCATCATCGTGTGTGGATTTGTGTTAGCAAACACGGTCTTAATCTGGAGTAAAACAAGTCCACATTTTCATTTTCAAAACATGTTGTTGTTCAACAAAGTGTTACCAATCAAAACGGGGTACTTGTGTGATGTATGAGTGTAGAGCTTCAGTAATTGATGATTCATAATGATTTTGTGCTTTTCAACTCATCCAAATCTTTATTTTTGTCTTTTCTGGAGGATTCTTTTGTGAATGAATGAATGCTCTTTTTCAAGAATGCCCTGTTTCACACTCACACGTACTAGATGTGATCAAAAAGACAGTTTCAGTGTGGACACGTGTTACTAATTGAACATCTCTGTGACATGGTGCATGGGGTCAAACTTGTCAGCATGAAGATCACTGTAACTTGTTATGTCATGATCGTCCCAGCGTCAATTGTGCTTCAATCCTACATGAACATTTTATAATATGTAGCCTGCATATATATTCACAGATGGTGTGGGCAGTTACAGTTAACATGATGAGGTATTACATGTTGAAAATAACAGCATGCACACTTTTACTGTGGGCATCCCACACAGCAAAAGCCAAGTGTTTTACCATGTTGGTGCTGGTGCTGTTCTGGCTCCTGCTGGACTCTCTCCTCCAGTAGCTGTGGTCGTGGAGGTGAGACGGCACATCACACATCTGTAATGATGAACATACAGTTTAAGAACGGACTCTACTTAAAGGTGTAGTCTATGATTCCAATCCAAAACACTTTTTGTCAAATTCAGTGAATATCTCTTTGCTGTCACTGTCGGTCCGGTCCAGTCTACCTTTACCTGGGCCCTGCCCCTTCCCACCTCTGTTAAGTATTATTTGGATAAAGAGTGGAGCAAGATGGACACACAACGAAAGAAAAAACGTAAAGGTTAACTTTTATGAATATACTAACATTATATAATTAATATATTATTATTATTATACTAACATTATACTATCATATTTACATTATACTTTTTATTTAATGTTATAATATTATACTAATGTGCTCATTATACTACTTATGTCATCCAGTTTGAGGGCGTCTGCCCTCCTCCTCAGAGCAACACGTTCCCCTTGTTCTATTTTACATCTATTTTACTAAAGTTATTGTTCAGTAATCTTGTTTACATAAAGGGTGGTGTGGGTTATGTGGGTGGTGGTGTATCGCTGAGGGGGTTTCGGTGGGCCAGTCTGAGTCAAAAAGTCCAGCGCCATGTTTCGTTCTGTCCCTGCGTGTCATCACCATTCATATCTATACAACTTATGATTCAATTGTTTACTAGAGCACAACGTTCTTCATACATCTAGCCTCTTAACTTTGCTCTCAAAGTGCACCAGATTGATGCATTTAACTTTAAAATGTACAAACTTGTCTTCCAGGGGAGCATGCCCCCAGACCCCCTAGAGGGTCTGAGGTCCACCCACCACATCACAAAGAAAAACTGTAGATATTTGTTTTGTATTACACTGAGGTTTCACTGGTATACTAACAAGTCTATTAAGCACTCAGTCATACATTGTTTTAAACACATGGCCATGAGTACTGTACTATGTATATAAAAAATATATAAAATAATAAAAAAAACTCCCTTTATGAGTGTGTTGGCTAACATCTATAAATAAAGGCTCTAGATGACATGAAATTGCAGTCAGAAGTCTGTCATAAATGCAGAAAGTCTCAGCTTCCAGGGGGCCCCTGCGGACCGCTTTCATGTCCCCACCAATGTCACAATCAAAAATACGCCCCTGCTTTAGCTGTTTCCACTAAACACTTCGGTATAATATGTCACAACTCATTCTCGTGCACAGGACAAGCTAATGCTGTGAGTTCCTCGTGTGAGTTTGAAGCAGCACTGAAGGGAGGGGTGTGTTTGTCTGCTGAGCTCAAATATCAACAAGCTTTCTCCAGAATCAGAGGACACCTTTAATTCAACACAACTATATTTAACTGAACATTGAACACATTTGTTCCTCCCTCCAACCTGCTGAGCTCACTCACGTTTCCTTGAAATAAACAAGCTCTTTTCTACTCAACATGTAAATGTTTCTTTTTCCCTTTTTACCGCTGCAGCGACATGTTAAAGTTGACAGCACTAAAGCTCCAGAAACATGGATCCTTCACAAGTGACAAATGAAGCCATGAATGTGGCTCCATGTTGAGACAAACGTCAGGTTCAAAGTTGAACCTCTGTGGTTTCTTTAAAACAACAGTTTGACATTTTGTGTTCAGAGTAACATCAACTTACTGAAGGTGCTGGCTAAATGCTGGACTGTGCGATAACATGTTATATTTGATGGAGCCAAAGGGCTTTAAACAAGTCAACACTGGAACTATTAGCTTGAAAAGCAGCAGTGGGTTCAGGACTTGGCGAGGTTACTTCTGTCTTCACATTTCACTTATTTACACTTTGAATATTTCATATTTTCTAATATTTGACTGAACAAACTGTCCACTGCATCAAAGTCACTTTCTGGGCCTGTCGAGCTTTCGACGCCTCAAGGCTTCAAGTCCGTCGAGGCGTCGAATAAAGCGGCTTGAAAAGAAGTCTGTAAATGACTTTAAACAGCTTCTATTCTCACATTTTCCATGATGAAACAGTCACAGAGCTGAGCTGAGGTCAGCGGGGGTCTTTCTTTCGGGGCTCATTTGGTAACTTTTCCACAAATCGTCGAGTAAACTTTCTCCTCCAACGTCTCGGAGTAAAATGGCGGATTTGGAACCACTTTTTCAAATATATCGGCAGCCATAGCAACCAGCTCCATACGTCAGCACTAACAGAGCAGCTGCTAATCACAGCTGGACTGATTGGTAATTCACAGTATTGATTTTATTTTCACATTTATTTCAAATCAAATATTGATCAATACGTGTGAAAATCCAAATGTATTCAGCATTAAAACGGACCGTTAGTTAGCTAAGTTAGCTGACAGAGCTGTTAGCTGTAGCTCGGCTGTCAGTTTGTAGTTCTCCATATTTCTACTTCAATATGTTTCAGACAGCCTGTTTCCCCTGGTCTGACTGACAGGCACAGTGCTGGACTTGTGTCACCTGCTTAGTGAACACATTTGATGTAAACGCTCTGTGACAGGACTGTTAGCTCGCATACTTCCTGTAACTACCTGTAATAACACCTGGACAAACGGGTCAAAGGAGGTCAAAGTTCAATGTTTGAAAAGAGAAGAAGAAATAAAGCCGCTTCACCTGGTAGCTGCTTCAGTGCAGCACATCTTCTGTCCTCTTCATCAAGCTTTAGTTTGCTGTAGTCCAGCTCAGGAAACAGAAGACAACCAGCTGTTGCTCCATGAAACATCTGGATAAAGCTGGAAAGTCACTGGACGCGCTCGCGCTCTGATCGTCACGCGACAGACGCAGCAGTGCTGTTGAAATGGGCCTCAACAGTCCGTCCAGNTGGAGACCACATTAAGTAATGCATGTTTCCAGATGTCAGTCCACTTGCAGCTTTGAGAAACTCTAAATCAGTGAGTGATAAAAGGCTTCTAAGGTTTGTGACTGTGTCACTTTATGGTTGAGATGCTTTCATGGAAACTTTCAACCAGGCAAAGCAGGCTGCTCTACAGGACCCCAGACCCCCAAAGACCCTGTAGCAAATACTCAAGTTGATACTAAATATATTGAATCTCATTGTGCACCACTACTTAATAAATATCTAGTGAAATGATGAGGGCCTCAGAGGGCCCTGCATTATCTGGACAATTTATATTTGACTTATTGAGTGTTCATGTTGAGATCCATTCATCATGAGATTCATGTCCTATTGTAAGGACATAACAGCTAAGAGCTTAAGGACCACAAAGCTGAACAAATAAAGGTAAAGAATAGACAGGACTACTATGTACACAAGTATGTGAAAAAATAGGTGTATATATATATACACACACACACACACACACACACACACACATATATATATATATATATATATATATATATAAAGCATCAATGACCAACAATAAAATAAAAGTATATACACGCAAGTCAAGTGTTGTGTTAGTCACTGTAAGTTGCAAACAATACAAATACTGCAAAGAAATCAATCGTGAATGGTTATACATGGACTGGATGGTCATCAGTGTGTGCATGTATACATGTACAGTATGTGTGCAGGGTTTATATTGACAGTGTGAGTGCATGATGAGCTACATGTTGAAAAACGGTGCATTTTAAACTGTAAAAGTATAATCTTGGAAGAAAGTGGATGTTTTGTTGTTAAAGTGTTATTGACAGTGTCACAGAAACTACATAGAAGGAAGAACTCTCATCCCCTTAATAAAAGGAATATGTGATGTGTAACTTTTTTTAACAGTGAAGCTTCCTCAGGTTCTCTGTTGCTGATTCAGTATCACTACAGTGCTCAGCCCACTGTAGCCTCTAAATTATAACTCCAGATATTTCTGGTCCATTAATGCCTGTAATATATGATTAGGCCTATTACTCAAGCTACTGGCCATCTGCCATCCCTGGTGAACTGGATAATCAGGTTAATATCTACCGTAAACAGTAATTCCCCTGAGAAATCATTTAAATATCTGATAGTTTTCCACTCTGTGTGTGCTCCCACAAGGTTGCTTACAGCAGCTGCTTTCTGCGCATGCACACGAAATAAGACTTATTTAGTGGTTTTGGTTTTCTTATTTATTAGATCACCCACTTTGAGATGAAAACAGGGAAACACAGTTATTATTTTCTGATGCATACAAAAAACAAAAAAGTTAAATCCCGTCCCGTTTTTGTCCATTGTAAGTGAAATAATTGAATGAATGGATGATACAGACACAGACCACAAAGGTGCAGTGATCTAACACTGTCTGCTCTCTAATTTTTCTCATCTATCACTCATTGAAAGAAAAGTGAGTCCAGTATTGCTCCTCAGAGCTGTCAGTCGGCTCTTATTTTGCTTGTAAAGGCTGTCTTATTCATGGCCGGATTAACCTGCAAAAATGAGTTACTGGGCCCCTATGAACCCTGTTTCTCCCACTTCCTGTGCATTGTGTACAGTATTGTTATCATCAAAAATGATGCAGCCCCAGGTCTGCTGTGAGGGAATTTGATTAAACACAAATGACTTTGGAAATATGAACCATGTACGGGCAATATCACCTGAAATACTGAAGGTCTTCAAACTACATTCTGACACCAGGCCTTCAGTGGTGCAAATCCTCATACCAGTTTATGTCGGTTTTGTTTCCTCGTATTTATTGTGTTCTACTAGTAAGAAACTGATTTTAATTAATTATATTATTTATTTATGTATACTTCTTTCATAAGTTTGGCACCAATCAAAAAGGATAAAGGAGATTATGTTTGTGTTTCTCTCGTGTTTAATATAAAAGTCCTCATTCAGACCGTGGGGTGACACAGTGTTCGGTGTGTATATCCAAAAGGTTTAATGTTAGAGAAGGGTTCTTTTTCTACAGATCATCAGCCCTACATGATTTTTGGACTTTCTCAGTGCCAATGACTTACAGAGTTACAGCAGCCAATCACCCCCGATAGGCCTTTATTAGGCTGCACCCACACAGCACAGCTTGAAACCAGCTGCGGGCAAGATGCACCAAGATCACTTTTGGAATAAAATCCTTCCTTTCCGTTGGTCAGAGGAGCACCTTGCTACTCAAAATGTTGCATTATTAAACTTTTCGGAGCTCAGTCCAGTCATAAAGCTCAGACTTTAACTCCTCTAAATCCAGAGCTTAATCCAGAGACTGTTTGTCTGTAAATAATCTCCATAAAATACACCATGATAACAAATTGCAGTTTAATCCATCGCCATACAACAAGGTATGGAAGGCACCATATACACATAAAAACATGCAGAACAAACATTTTATCATGAAGCCATGATGATGAAATACATAAATAAAAAAATAATTTTATTCAGGAATATAAAAACATGTTTGCTGACAGGTGATAAAACAAATATTTTGTTAATTAATACAAATATGAGATCAATTAATAAATAAATAAGTTTACAACATTCAAAAGTCACCTCCAGAGGTTTCACCTTCTTATTTGCAAAAATATACACTGTCTAAACAACAAGAATATGATTCATGAGTGTGTGTGTGTGTGTGTGTGTGTCAGATCCCTGCAGGGTTCAGGGTTCAGACTTAGACAGACACTGCAGTCCCGGCAGCCTCCAACGACGAGCGCTGCTGTGGATCCTCAGGTCCAACCATTCCTGCTGAGCAGCACCCAGAGCCACACTGGGAGCACAGAATAAAGACAGAACAATTCTTATTATTGAATTCCATCACAACATCACGAATGGGTTTGCTTTTGTACCACAAAACACACGAATAACACAGAACCATATGAGGGTCCTTAATGGGAAGGACAGGCATTAATACCTATTCCAAACCACATCACTGAGGAATCACTGCCTCCATGTAGGAAGTTGTGAAAATGTACCTTGGAGCGAGGTAGGGCTCTCCTGGGGTGGATGGGTCCACTGGAGGGAGGTCACTGGTCACAACTGAGGGATCAGACTGAGTCAGCTCCTCACCCTCCATACACCTTAGGTTAGTTATACTGCTCCCCACCACTGCATCAATGCTGTCTCTGCTGCTGTTGGCTGGACCTGAAGAGTCACACAAAGAGGTTACTGCCACGGGCCTCTCGGACACAGATTTTAGTTTTTCTTTATCAAACCAATGAGTTACTGCATCCATTCCCGCAACAAGGGGTCAAAACCTAGCATATGGCTGGATCATGAATGGTCAGTGTGCTCTATTGTGGCCAAATTGTTACAGACATAGTCAGTGGTCGTGTCTATAATGTGAATTCCTCGATATTAAATGTTCATCTGCAATTTTCTGTAGTGGTCCCAGTAATATTTGCTCTGAATGTGTACTGAGGTAGAATATCACATGACATGGTTAAGCTTTGTTTGAGTCAAAATATGTTGCAAGAACACGCTGTGCTGCTGCCTCTATGCTCTGTCTGTCTGTCCGTGCGCCGTCAGTGTTTCTTTTCACACTGCGATGTTATCAGGTATACATTTGTTTTTCACTACATGTAACAATGGACATGTGGTGTGAGAGTGTGTGTAAAAAGTGTCAATTGCATGAGTCTCACGGTCAATGCGTGAGAGCAGGCAGCCCTGATTAGTTACGTACCATAACTCCAGGTCCTGTGAGTCTAGACGCAGCCCTCTAAGCTGTGGGCCCCACTGGTTCCTTTAACTAGCTGTAGAACATCACCAACACTCGGCTGACCAATGGTGTAACACCATCGGTCAGCCACTCACTCAGTCACTCACTCAGTGACAGACCTTCACGTTTATAGGGCTGGCCCTCTGCTGTTCANGACTGGTGTGATACTCACAGCAGCGTGCGAAAGGCTCCCAGGCTCTGGGCTGTAGGTATGGTTTGGCCTGTGGCTGCTGGAGCAGACACACCACTGCTGAGTCCACTTGCTGAAAAACCCTGCAAACAGAGAGAAGGATTACCCAACCTGCTGACCAAAACAGGTGTGGAAAATGATCAGCACAGGTGTAGGTTCTCTTCACCTTGGCCTTTACATATTAGGAATATGGCTTCTAGACTACATTTTCCAAGGAATTTATTTTCAGCAGGTGACCAGTTTTTAATATATTTTCCAGTGATTTTTATTTTATATTTTTATATTTGAGGATGGCTTGTTAACTGACTGAAACGAGTGCCCAAAGAGCTTGAAGTCAGTTTGATCAGGCCTAAAACAATGTATGCTTAAATATGGAGCCAATTCCCACTAAAGCAACGGTCTCAAAACTTGTGGCACATGGTACAGCTGTGAAGCTTTTCTGATTGATTTGACTCTCCAATGAAACACATTGGTTTGTTCAACCTTCACTTCAACATTCAAAGTTCAATTATACTGTATATACAGAAGAGCATATAATCAAGATAGGAACCTGGTCTGGTGTCACTAAACTGAAACTACATTACAGTGAAGTTTATTATGAACAGGCAGGATGTAACACAGATTGTCATACCGGAGGCTGAGCAGTCGTTGGTGGAGTTCAGCTGACAAACCGTATTTGTCTGACTGGATCAACTCTCTGATAGAATCAAAGTCCTGTTTCAGCTGGAGAGCTCCCTGCACACTGAGGAGTAACAACAAAACAACACTGCTCAGAGGTCTCACTGAAGAATACATCAGCAGCACCAGGCACACAGTTTAGCACACTGAAGGACAGGGAAAGAAAAAACAGGGAAAACACACACACACACACACACACACACACACGCACAACACACACACAACACACACACAACACACACACACCATGTACAGTATGCAGGTTGACAAAACAGTGTATTGTTGGCAGAAACAGACAGAGCCATGTTTTACATACACATGTTCTCATTTTTTTGTTATTCTTTATTTTATTTTATATTCTAACGCTGTCATGTTGTCTCCTGATGATGGATACAGTGTTGATGACACCAGGAGGGGCATGGCATTAAAAAGCACTCTTGAGACCCAGCCACTGTTTTCATTGAGGTGGGAAAAAATTGCATTCCACTGCTTTTTTTTTACTTCTTGGCATTTTGCCTTTATTCAACAGTCAGTATAGAGATAGACATAGAGATAGAAACACAGGGAGAGACAGGGGAATGACAAGGACCGCCTGGTTTTGTGGTGTGCACCTTAACCATTAGGCTACAGGGGCTCCCCATCCCATAGCATTCTTAATCACCATTTTAAACGGTGTCATCGATTTGGTGGATAACACTGTGGTAGACATCGCCGCATGACACTATGACCAAAAACATACCTGAATTTGATCTTCTGTTTCAGGATGTGTTCCATCCATGCCTCCATGAAAGCTGTCATCGTTATAGTCAGCGCTTGGATACGGGCATCATCAGACAATGGTGCTACACCCTCTAAAACCTGACCAATCACAGTCTGAGCTGCCAGAGACGCATACTCGCTGGGACTGTTGGGAAAACCTGTGCACCAACAGAGAAATACACAGTTATCAATAATCAGTAAAATGTGCCAAATGTTGGGTGAGCATTCCTGTGGGAGCCCAGTATTCATGTTTAATAACGTTCTGACTCATCACTCGGCCCTGCAGTGGGTATCAGGCTGTACTGTTATAAATCCACTGGGCCCCGTGACAGGCGACACCATTCTCTAGCCCTGACCTAACTTACCTTTAAGCTGTATTCAACTCATACTCCCACCCAAGCAAGGAGCAGATACTCTGCAGCCTGAACCGGCCTTACGTCTACATTTGATCTGCTTAGTCTAGCAGCAGGAGAGCCGGCGTGAAGGTCAGAGACAGGATCGAGAGGGACAGGACATTTAAACCGTTTCTTCTATTAATCATGGGGAATGTGAGGTCACTCACCAACAAGACGGATGAACTAACAGCTTTGGTGAACAGTCAGCGTGCCTATAGGGAGTGCAGTTTGATCTGCTTCACGGAGGCATGGCTTAATGGGAATATATAGCAGACAGTCTGCTTGAACTAGCCGGCTTCACGCTGGTGTGAGCGGAAAGAGGAAACATAGCAGTAAGAAGAGAGGAGGGGGTCTTGCTGTCTTTGTTAACTCTAAGTGGAGTAATCCCGCACATGTTACTGTGAAGCAATGTATTTGCACTCCTGACATCGAACTGATGGTGGTATGACTGAGACCGTACTATCTGCTACGGGAGTTCTCGCACACCATTGTTGTGGTTGTTTACACCATTGCGTGTCCAAGCCGTGTTCAGCACTTTTGTGTGTCCTCAGGAAACACTTCCATTGTCGTTTTGTGTATTTGCAGCGTGTTTTCTAAATGCTGTGCATGTGTTGTCAAATTGATGAAGATGCTTTCTTAACTTGCTTGTGTTTTGTCTGTTTGCATGTGTTTTTTAAAGTTGCTATGCGTTGAGCTCTCAGGGCCACCGTACAGAACAGTACAAAGGAGGTGTGGAATGGGATGAAACGGATGACTGCGACAATACTGCCTCTAGAGTACAGGGGAACCTAGAATTTGCTACCGAGCTGACCCTATTTTTCAATAGCATGTCTAGGTCCCCATCCAATCAAGAACATGGCTATCTCCTCCCCCTTTCTCAGTAAACCCCAAACTTCAGAGGACAACTGAAACTTTTCATGAATTACTGCATGTCCGACCGATCTAACCAAAGAGCCATTCACTTGAACTGGCTGCTTTGGGCTTCACCCTCTTAGCACCGGTTCAGTTTGCAGGCACAAGACTGATTCTCCAACAAAACCTCGACAGCCAACCTCCAGGGGACGGTCCACAACATACACAACACGCTGTGCTTCCGACCACAACACAAGATCTAGTCAGAGATTAGTGGTAGCTAATCTCCTGAGCAATTATAAGCTGTTTTCCTAAATCGACTCTCCTTTTCCAGTCCTTCCCTGCTTTTAGCTGCCTTACATCACGCTTGCTGCCTGACTTGCTCACCCTCACGGACAAACAAAATCCCATCTTGTTTCCTTTTTGGCATCCAGTGAGTGGATGTGTGCTTGCTCTCAATGGCTGCTGTTGGACACGTCAGCACTTGGTTATGTCTCCAGATGCGTCACCCTTGAGACAGGCTTGTTTTTATAAGATTTTGGAGAGATGAAAGCACATGATAAGTTGATCCTAGCATGAATCCAACCCATGCCCCACACTTCCCTCCAGCTAATTTTCTTCTTTTCTACACTTTCCAAATTGATCCACTGACACACAGACAAAGCAGGGTCATAGACATCTCTTAGACATCTAGCAGCCTCTTATTGCCTCCGAATCTCCTCTACAACCAGTTTCCTTTTGACAACTGCTGTTGCTTTACCCTGTGAAGGCTGTCCTTTGCTCAGTCTGAACCATGCCCATGGGTTAAGGTTAGGGTGATTGACTTGAATGTTGTCTGTGAAGATGGGGGAGGGCCATCTCTAAAATGAACACTACCTTAAACAGCCCAAATAATTTATTCCTTGAACATTTAGATTGTAACTCTAAACTAACTCAATCCTTTCGTGTATAAATAATGTTTGAAAATGTATCTTCTGAACAGTGTAACTACAAAACCACCCTACATGGACTGGTGTTCCTCTGATGGAGAATGTGTGTCAAAGCAACCGAGACTGTCTCTGTATTCTTTAGTTACAAGTAGAGCTTACAGTAATGAAAAGTTTCATCCTCCGCAGCAGATCAGCAAATGAGAAATTGCCCGTTAATGACAGTCAGGTTACAGTACCTGTCCTGAGGCCTGGTCTCCAGTGTACAGCAGAAGGCATGGTCTGTTCAAAGATCTCCCCCGACATCCTCTTGCAGTCACTGGAGAAGGCCTTCAGCACCAGAGAAGAGAGGGTCTGATGGACAGTGACACAGAGCAGTGGCATCAAGATCAGATGACATCAACGTTCTTTAGTTTGCTTAATGCCACAATCATGCCGGCAGATTGGAAGAAAGGGAAAACACCTTGTTGTAATGAGTCTTTCTGAAGCATTCACACATTACAAAACACCCACATTATGGGCCATGTAGTCATGTCATATAATGGCTCTCTTGGTTAGTTGAATTGATTGTATTCATCTTTAATATTGGACTTTATTTACACTGACATGCCATAAAAGGCGGCTTTGAAGCCATTTTGGTGCTAATTTGATGACAGTTCTGCAATTCTTTTCCCTAAGTGCAGAATACTGTCAGTCTGTCAAATGTGACATGAATGCTGCTGATCATTTACTGTCAGTCGACTTTGCTGCTTTCCATTTGGAGTGTCTCCATCGTCTCCATCTCTGATCAGCTGTGTGCAAACTGTCAAACACAGCTGACGTGCCACTGTTCTTCTTCTCTAATCCACACAATCCTAAATATTGGGATACCATCCTCACGACAAAGCTAAGCACGGTTTTCACTGTTCTGCAATGAGAAACTGAAGAGGAGTCAGCTTTCTAATGCGTTTGTGTGACTTGTAGAATAAATGGGATGGGTCACCTGCAGCTTGGATACGGCCCTGTCAAGTGCTTCCAGCTGCTGCCTCAGCAGAAGCTGATTGTGGTTGTGAGGAGGGGAATGATGGTCGCTGTCTGGATTCATCATCAGGGACTTAGTCTGATGCAGCATCATCTCTAATGACTCTCTCAGCACCTGCAGAGACAAAGAAAGAACACATCGTGAACACACTTTATCAAACGGATGCTAAAAGGCAAGAGAATATTGGAGTGGTGGCCAGAAGTACACCTCCAGTGACTCCAGCCGTAATCACTTAAAAAGCTGATAGTGTATTAGGACTGTCTGTTTTGGAGTCTGTATGGAGCTCTATGGCAATACAATTTACCAGGCTTTGATAGACAGACAATACATGTTAACAGGATCAACTGATATGAAATAACACTAGTCTTATCCTATTCATGTATCAGGACAAACTTGGTTGACCTAAACGAGTAACCTACTTTGAAGTCTCCTTGTGTGATGAGCAGGAACTTGTTGAGGTTCCATGAGGAGAGGAACTGGTAAGCCTTGCACATGACCCAGACTGTGGACAGTTGCGCTGTGGCTAATGCCAAGCTAACAGTCTGCCTCTGGAGAGTGAGTCTGGAGGGGAAGAGGCTAAAAGAACCTGGAAGGCAAATCATAATCAGTTGGGTGCATACACAGACATATTGTGGTGCCTTCAAGTAAACTAACAAGGTTCAACTTCAATGTTAATAGTTAGATAGCACTTCTCATTGTGAAGTCATGGCTGTGTTTAGATGCAGGTGACAGGTATGTTACAGATATTCTAACCAGTCTTTTCAGCAGTCATGAACATTTTGTATTAAGTTTTAGGAGCATTTATACAAACATTATTTTCATAATGAAAGGCTCATTTCTTTCATCTCCATTTTATTCTGGTTCAGATTAAGGGCATGTTGTGCACGTCCTGGTTATGTTATCAATCATTCATGACAATTTGGCAGAGCTCCAAAAGGCATAACCACATTCAGTCGAGCATTTCTCAATATTTATGGCTCACCAAGGCAAGTCTCCTCAGCTTTTTGCCTTCAAGTCTCAAGTCAAGTCATAAGTCCCCATTTTCGCAATTAGAGTCCAAATCTCAAGTCTCAAGTCTATAACTTGGGTCTCTGTGGTGAATCCACTGTTAACAATGTCCACATTGTAGCGTACAGATTTTTGCAAAGTCTTTTCGCCAGGTGAGCAGAACAGATCACGACTCGCTTCTAAAATTTGCAAATAGCTACAGCATTTGCAAACATTTGTCTGTGGAGGCTTGTTGTGGAAATTTCTGTAATAAAGAGAATTCAAAGAAACAGTTCTTTCAGTTTCATTAGGCCTACTCAGTTTCTCTCATGCATATGGGGCTCGTGCCTTCATAAGACGAAAGACCGCAGAATGAAGTTACACTCTGGATCGATCAAAAACAAAACACAAGTGAAGGTTGTCTCAGCTTTGTCTTACAAGTTGTCACAACAAGTACCCCCTGGCTGTCTCGTCTTTCCTCCTTCCTCCAGAGACAGAATCCTCTAAATGAGTCTGTGAGAGACTAAACATGGAGGAGCTTCTCACAGGAAGAAAGAGGAGCTGAGGCCCTCCACACACCAAGCACACGCAACAAAGATGAGCAACACGACCACAGCAAATGAAGTGGTGGCGGTGATGATGCCGTTTCATTGACAGAGTGATAGCTGGCACACACTGATAAATCAGGTGATATTATGCACGCAGGTATGCTGCAGGTGCTGCTGATGTGACTGGATGACTGTGGAGGAAACACTGTGTGTCTTGTGTCTGTTTACCTGAAGCCCAGCTGTCTGAGCGATGGCAGCACAGAGATGACAGGAGAGGAGGGGACAGCAGCAGGAAGTGCTCCATGGTCACTGACATCATCACTGTTCCATCTTGCTCAGATGATGTCATCACAGAGTAGCTGTCTTGATTTACATCTGTGAGACATTTATCTTTCAGAGCTGAACCCAAACTCCTGCACACCGCTGTAGAAGGACAGGTGGAAGGAGAGAAACACAAAACAGGGTGTGAGAGACAGCATGACACAATAATGCAACAGACAGAGCCGGTCTACTGTATATGGCAGTTTAACCTCAGAAGTTAAGGTTTATTTATATAACACTTTTAATGAAGAACAATGTTCTGATGTCCAGATCAAGGTTTAATGTGATTTAATAAGCTCAACACACACTTAACCTAAAATATGCATTAAAATATATAAAGCTAGTCCAACTGACCACTGAGATTCTTTCTGTTTCTACAACAGCTCTGCCTCTAACAACGTTTTTACTTAGAGTGCTTTGTTTGTGTGTGTGTGTGTGTGTGTACCATAGTCCCACTGAGCATGTGCTGTAACGGCTAACAGATACAGACTGAAGTCCTCCATCATGGTTCTGCACTCCTTTGGAACCAGATCTACGACAAACAGCACAAAACCCAGAGGTGTCACAAAAGCAGGACAGTAAACAGGATTTCTCGGGGGAAATCATTTCATTACGAAAAAACAACTCGATTTAAGCTTGAAGATCTGAAACAGATACGACATAGACAGACACCGTATGCAGTCCCACCAACAATTCACAATGCAAATTCTACCAAACCCCAACAACATGCAAATGGTAACAAGATTGTTTTTATCATTATTTTCATTACAGTATAATTAAATGTATCACTTCCAGAGCAGCGCTACAGTTTTGCACTAGTGTTCAAGGGTCTGAAGTTAAACAAACTGATGTAACAAAGCATTTAGCTTTATATGCTACATAAGCTATGCTATATAAGTGCCTAGCAATTTGGTTTTTTTTGGAGAAAGAGCTAGTGAAGGATCAAGAGACAGAGAGAGAAAGAAAGAGCATGTTAGGTGAGTAAGTACTCTCAGAGTACTCATTTTCTGTTAATAAACTTTTATTATCAGTGAATATCAGAATTTTATATTTATAATGCCTAAAAACTAAATCACAGCACACAGAACACTGTACATGGTGTAAAGGAAGTAATCAATGTACAAATAATTCATGAAAAACAGATGAATAGATAAGTGATGGCTGTTGCAGTTACAGACTGTGTTGTAAGACATGTAAACACGTCCACACTGTTAACTTGACCGGACATCTTACCCGTCTTTGAAGCTTGGCTGATCGTGTGCAGGATTTGGAACCTCCTGTGGTTGTCTTGGAGGTTGACGCTTCCTGCAGCGTTTCCTGCTGGCGGCACACGCAGCTGCAGCCACAGGGCTTTGCTGCAGACGGTCCACAGCAGGGTGCGGTACTGTCCAAACAGATCAGCAAACACCAGCGACTGACCAAGGTCCAACCACTGTACAGAGTGAGGCCAACGGAGACAATCCGGCTCCGCCGTTGTCCCCTCTGCTCCCACTGTCTCCTCTTTCTCTGGGTCTCTGTCCCTCCGAAAACCTGAGCTGAAAGACACAGACAGCGTGCAGTCATCGCACAAAGACTGGGTACCTGCAACTGTCAGAGTGGCCACCTGAAGAGCAACAGAACACAATCTCAAAATCCAGGCCACAAGTAGTGTCCAGTGTAATGTGACTTCCATCAGTCATCAGTAACTCAGTGTGTTGCTGGATAATGTCACATTAGTTGAGTCAGGTTCAAGTATTTTGCCGGATAACCCTGCATTTTATTTATGTTCCTTTGCTGGGGCCTCTGCATCAGGACCCCTGCTGCATAAATACAGTGCCTTATTGAAATGCATGAGGAGGTTGCATTTTTTTTTTTCACACAATGCTTGCTGATGCCTTCTGAACATGGCCTGAGATGGTACGAGGTACTCACAACAGTAACACCGATGCATGGTGACAAATCGCATCAGCTGGGAGTCGTGTGATTAGGAGTTTAGGGGGGTCACAACATACAATAAGATGTAACCATCCACAACAAAGCACAAAAAAAATTATTTCTGCTGCTCAGTTCTCCTGTCATGTTTGTCTATGACTCAGAAGTACTTTGTTGAAGTCCAGAACAGTCGAAAGAATTGTTTTTGTGCACAACATCTTAATACATGTTGAAATTTAAATGCTACTCTATTTATGCAGTTTTTCCTAGTTTTCACCCAACACTTATTGCAGTCCTTGTCCCCTAGCTAGTTCTACTGTTGGCCTGAGGTGGGTTGCAGACAGACCTGTCAACACCAGTTGTGATTGTTGAAATGCATGACCAAGCCCAAAGTCCCACAAAGTAGGTTTGAACAGACTCTATTGGAAAACACCCAGTTCTGACACAATTAAAACTGATAAAAACACAACAGAGCTTCATTGTGGTCCTCGTAAAGGTCGGGGTTTACGTGAAGTGTCGTCTGAGCATGTCTTCAGTCAGAAGTGACTCTATCTGTTCTGTCACACTCAAGGCGGGGTGAAAAGCCTGCCATCTTAAAGGGCAGATAGAATCCAAAAAGGGATGCTGTTGTTTATGTACTACACCAGGTGTCTGGGTGTTTGTCGAGCACATAGTCTTTGTGGTCATAAAGTTTGAGCTGCATGTGGATGGTCAGCGCTAAGTAACCCTCTGAGCTAACGGGACACAGAAAGCATAACTTGGGCTATAGAATGGGGTGACAAGCAATGAATCATTCTTACGGGGATCACAGCGAACATTTCAGACAGTCTCTCCTTGAAGGCATTCATGGCGTTGCGCTCTTTGTTCACACGAAAAACGACTGACTGACTGTTTTCCGTCGTCAGAAACGGGCTTTCAGACGATCAGACAAGCAATTTGTTCAAAGCATTCTGAGGCCTTGGATGTCTAACAACAGTGGATCAACACTCAACACAATGGTTGGTTAATCTTGACATTACCTGACGGTGGCTTCTGGCCTGTCCAGTTTAACCCATTCCTGCTGAGTTCCTTTCACAGGTTGGTCCTTATTCAGTTCTGTACTCAGTCTATTCGACTCCACTGGATCAGCTGTATTTGTGATTGGAGCAGTTAAAATCATCGGGTCAGTCTTTCCATCTGATGGTAACACATCCGTTGTTGTATTTGGAAACAGCTGTTCCGTTGGTGCCTCTGGTGTAGGTGTGTGTGATGCCAAGGGAGCAAGCAGGTCATTGGAGGAAACTAGTAGCTGAAAAAGAAGCTCTACTGAGGAATGGTCCTGTTGACAAACCCCTGACAGAGGCAGGGCTGAGAGATGGTGGAAGGTGGCTGAAGGGGGTGAAATAGTCTGCAACAGTTTACAGTTTTCTAAACTCGTCTGTCTTTCTAGATTTGGCTGAACTGAGTCCAAAGCTTCCGCGCTGGTCTGGGCTGGACTAGTCTGCGATATGTATGTTTGGCACTGGCTGGTTTGGCCTTTGTTAGAGCCCTCTTTTCTATGTTGGACAAAAGTGGGCTTGGCTAATACAGGATGGTGGTTTTCCAAGATAGTACTGTCCAAATGAAGGTCAGGGATGTTAACAGGATGAGCAATATGGCAGGTGTGACAACAAGAGGACTGCACATGAGGATTAATAGAGAAGAGAGGAGATGAAATAAGGTAGGTATGTTGCAGCTGTTCCCAGGTCCACTCAGATCTCAGTGCGGAGGTCCCACAGCTGACCCCGGCCACCTGACTAACAGAGTTATCAGAACATGCGTAGGCCTTGTGGTTGGTGTGGACCTGACATATGTGATAGCTCTGCTCAGAGGCCCAGCAGTGCAGTTGCTTGGCTGCCATGTTTGCATGATGCACTGCTAAAATCACCATCAGCTCTTTGACTGAGAAGGCAGCAGGGTGATGCCCTTTTCTATTTGGAAGACTAGAACCCAGTGTGGAATAATGTGCCTGCTGTAATACTGCAGTCCTCAGCTGGGTGGCCCTGTGCTGCACTCTCTGCTCCCCCACTGCCTGGTTATACAGGTCTGTACCAGCTAAAATATCTTCCAGGACTTCTCTTGGTACAGAGTCTAATTCAGTCTGGGCAATCGCAGACAGAATGGCAAACACATAATGTTCCATCAAAACAAGCGCCTGTAGACCAAGTAAGTCCAGAGTCTGTTTGATTTCCACCAGCAGCCTGGTCTGCTGGACTAGAGCAGGTCTCAGATAGTGATCAGACTGGACTTTGGAGAACAGAGAAGACCAGTGGTTGAGATGGACCCGGAGCTCCTGGCTCAGTGAGCAAAGACCAACCCTGGATGAAGACCAGCTGGACGGGGTCTGGAAAGGAGAGGAGAATGCTTGTGTTTGTGAATAAGCACCAGAGGTATCCTTTGAAATGTTAGTACTGAAACTCAGGTACCGTATCAGACAGATCCCACAATGATTCTTTTTTCAGTACCTTACTCTGAGAAACACAAACATGTTTCTTTGTAAAACCCTTTTTCCACTGAGGATAAGAAGCCAAAGGTCTCAAATGTTAAACGCTGTCTAAACACAAGCAGCCATGCAAGAGCTTTATCTAAAATAAAATACTATCCAAAGCTGTCAAAATGATGATTTAAAACAAGAACTATCTGATCAAAAAGTCAAAAGTCAAAAAGGTTATAATGCTGAGGATACAGTTTATGTCAGGTCTGTCTGTCTGTCCACCACCAGACTGAAATATCTCAACAACTATTGGATGGCTCAAAATTACGTACGGTACACATTCATGTTCCCCTCAGGATGAAGTGTAAGCTTTGCACTTCCTCTAACTTTTTGTCTAGTGCCATCATCAGGTCAAAATTTAAATTTGGTTTATGTTTTTCCACGTCTACACGTCAACACTGAAAACAGAGTTTCTGAAAATCTTCACCCTGGAAGGAGTTTTCAAAAAGGTCGATTTTCAGTGACCTAAAACGCAGTTTGCTTGTGGACGAAAGGCCAAAACGCAAAGAAAAAGCTATGTTTTTTAAAAATACCCGTGTACATGTAGACTAGGCCAAAGATTAAACAAGTGGTTCCCAACCTTTTTGTCTTGTGACCACTTACAAAAAGTGTAAGGTTAGGGCTCCTTGTCATGTTTCAGATCTATCTATGAGTTGTTTGTGACCTGCAGAGGTAAATTTTGTTTATCTGAACTTTGTTTTTTAGTCTTTCCTCTCCCCTTAATCATCGCATGACTCTTCAGATCTTGATTTATCTTGTGAATCTTTGGAGGGGGACAACGCCTATGTTCACTGAACTGAACTACCTAACGGTATAAAGAAGTTAAAAACTAGCTCCACCTCGACCAGCTAGTAACAACAGTAAAATGTTTCTTACACACTGATGCATCAGTTTTAACAATCCAGTAATGTCTTATATGATCATATATCAGTCACAGGTGACACTTTACTGCAGAACCAGTACATTTTGCTGATAATACCTTGTGTACTTTTACTTAAGTAGGATTTTGAGTGCAGGACTTTTACTTGTAATGGAGTATTTTTACATTCTTATATTGGTACTTGTACTGAAGTAAAGGATCTGAGTACTTCCACCCAACAGAAAAGAGTATACAGCTCTTTTCACATTTCTGTACAGTTGAGTCTAAACCACTCTCATCAACCCCATTTCCATCACAAAAGCTCTTGTTCTATGCAGGTAGCATGCAGTGGGTTTACCAAACAGCAGACAGACAAAGTTAGAGACTAGCTGCAATGAGCTGCACAGTTGGTTGTTGATTCTCAGTGGGTTTCACACTACAGTAATCTGATGAAATGTTCGTATCACAAAGATTGCTTCCAAAAACCTTTGAAGTGTTTGAGAAATTCCTGCAGTTTAGCCTAACCTGGTTGAGCGTCAGGTGTGATTTCTTCAGCTGATCCTCCAGCAGGTGCCTCACTCTGGATATGAATGCTGCTGTGAGGCGAGCCCTCCTGGTGTACTCGTGTATGAAGAGCAGCAGGGATCGCTGCTCGAGGAGCCTCCACAGAGCTCTGTAGTTCCCCTGCAGGAAGGAGGAAGAGCGCAGGAGGAGAACACCACCCTCTGCTAGGAGGCCTTTAACACAGACCTGACGGGGGAGGAAGAGATGTGTAAGGATTCAATCAAAGCCATATCACATCTTTCTTTCCAGGGGTCAGTTCGTTTTTTCAAAAGGTTTAATTGTCAAGAGTTGCTAGTTGAAAAGCAATTACTTACAGAACTATACACTCACCGGCCACTTTATTAGCTACACCTTGCTAGTACCAGCTACTTTTGCCTTCAGAACTGCCTTAATTCTTTGTGGCATAGATTCAACAAGGTGCTGGAAACATTCCTCAGAGATTTGGTCCATATTGACATGATAGCATCACGCAGCTGTTGCAGACTTGTTCTTTTTTCTTCTTTTTTATCTTCTCATTTTTCTCAATTATTTATACATTTTGTTCCACTAACAACTCCCCTTACTGACAAATCTACATCCTCTACATATACATCCACGCTCACAGCCACCCACACATGTAACCACACAGGATAGTCTGCGGTCCTTCATCTCCAACCCACATCAACACAGAATATCTTGTCACTCTAGTTTTGACCTAAACAATACTTGGGCTTAACGCTGCAATTCCCGGTAACTCACCTGGGGAGACCCTATCTGTGCCCCGCCGACTGGCTGCCACTGGGGTGCCACGGTCAGAAGAGCTTGTTGCAGACGCAGGAGACGCGCAGAGGACCGGGACACCAGGTTGTGAGCGACTACAAAGTTTCCCTCTTCCTCTACTTCATCCTGACTGCGGCCGTGGAAGAGCCACTTCAGACTGGGATTAAAGGTGCTTCTGAGTAAAGTCTCAGCTCGCTGCAAGGAACGGGAGATGGACTTCTGTGGCCAGGAACCTGGAGGGGCACACATCCAACATTAGCAAGGTGTGAAGATTTTCAGCACACTGGAGAGACTAAAAGGGACAACTCACAAACAAGGGAGAGACAAGGTAAATTCAAGTCAAAGGAAGCCTGGGTATGTTATTATTTAGTTTAAAAGGAGGGCTTACAGGTTAAACAGATGGTTTCCCAATTTCAAACAACAGACATTAGCTTATCAATGGGCATTTTCAGCATTTCAAAATAAAGCAACCTGCAGAAAAAACAGGTGACATTCTTAACAGGTAAGTTTGTAGGGTATCAGACTCCTTAGTTTTGGTACCAGTGTGTCTCAGTGCCAAGGTATAAATGTGTATGAAAACATTTTGCTTTGTGAAATTTAGTTTGCAGTGACATCCCAAAGTCGCAGTTTGATGAACGTCTGACATCAACTGTATTGTATCATTTCCTGTTAGTAATAAGTGGTTAAGTATGTTGATTTTTTTCGATACTAACTGCTAAAACAGGATACTATGACAATTGGTATGTAATACATGATGTATAGAATGAGTGTGTAGTAAGGACTTGGGACAGAGCTTATGTGCTCAGTCCTGTTGGCTGATAAGAGAGCCTGTTTTTGGACAGTTGTTCCAGCAGCATGCTGCAGTGTTGTACAGGATGATTGCTTTATCTGCTGCTGTCACATGTGTAGTACCATCAGGGGTCAGATCCTCTGTCACCATGCAGGAACTGCATCTCATCTGAAAAACAGAAAGGGAAAATAAAGAAAAATATTATTGACCTATAGTTTAGTTTAGTTTAATATACTTTAATTAGGACTGGTTCTTTGGTACACAGCTGTAACAAGCACAAAACCTGTTCAGGCTCAAAGTGTATACGTGTGTCCGTGTGTGGAGTAGAGCTGGACAATAAGAGAAATATTTCAACCCTGATGAAATGGCTTTATAAAATCAGACTTAGAGCCAGACCAATTTTAGCTTATGACAGATATATTGACATTGAATACAATTGAAATTAGGGGAGATCGTTTCTATTTTCATAATGTCCAATCGTGGTTACTCGAGGTCGCTGTTAGAATTTTATTTGGATTAAAGATTTTGAATAATCATCTTGAGCTCAGCGTCTGGCGGAGCTTTGAAATAATCGAACCTTTAAGCTTTCTGCAAGCAATACAGTTAAAGATACGTGAATAAACATTTATAAAAGAGTGTCAACATTTTATTTAAATATTTAAACATTAAAAAAATCAATTTAATATCCCTTTAAAAGTTTGTGTGTCCGTGCTTGGTGCAACAATATCACAGCATCATGTTCTGTTTAACATCATTATCTTATCTTTAATATCACAATCCAGATCATATCCAGAACGTTAACTACTCTGATGGAGCGCAGAGCAGAGTTTTGTTGAGCAGACATACAACTAACCTGCTCCTTTTCTGGACAGAATGAATCAGAATTCTCCCAGTCTGAAAGAGAGAAACAAACAATCATGAGAAAACATCTGAAACAAAACCATGAAAACATCAGCATCACACCATCACCACTGGGTGAACACGTTCATGCAGAACAGCTCGTGTGTTGGCATTTCTCTTGGCCTCTCGTGTTGTGTGTTCTTGATGGAAATGTCTGCTCAAAACTGTTTTCCTTTGTAAAAAGACAACATGGAGATCTGGAACTGAGGCTGCTAACAATTATCATTTTATCGATTAATCTAATGATTATTTTTTAGATTAATCCGTCGATTATTTTCTGATTAGTCGATTAATCCTTTGGTTAACTTACCAATAAATAATAACCCTAACTTCTACCATTCATCTTTCAACCTTTTGTTCAAGCATTTTCTCATAAAAATACTTATTTTACAAATAAAAATTTCCCAAAATGATAAAATAAAGTGCCAAGAATGAAAAGGCGTCTATCAGTGATACAAATGTCCATGTGTGAAGATTTATGCAGTGCAGGCCTAATTAGGAAAGGAAATCCATTAGCATCTGCTGTAGGGAGTCTTCGCTGAGTTCTTGTCTGAAACACAACAGATAAGGATGCAACGACTCCCAGACAGCAGCAGAGAGCTGCTTTTGAGATGCTTGTGCAGAGCAGTTGTGTTGCTGTGGTAACGTTAGGCCACTTCAGTTTTACAAAGCAGAGCAGGGCAGAGCAACATTTTATTAGGTTTCTGTTTCAAGAATTCCCACACTTTTGACAATCAGGTTCAGGCTTTTTTAATCGACATAATCGATTACATCGACGTTCCAGCCCTGTCCAATAACCCCTGGCTGCAGCACGCCGAAAGGGGCGGGGTCAGATATGGGCAGGGCTGGACATCAGATGGGGGGCGGGTATGACATCCTAATGAGGCAAACAGCACCATCCCTATCTGGTACCTTTCAGAAGATAGAGACTGGTTCTTGAGGTACTTTCCACGGCTCCTCAAGAACCATGGCGGTGATGAAATGCAACGAGTAAAGGTCAGAGAATGTAATTAATTGAAGGGATGCTCTCTGAAAGGTCCAGCCACTCCTTTGTATTTGCACTGAAAGCATTTTTATGTCATTTAAACAAACATATTTTTTAATGTTGGTGAGTTTTTAGTCACACTGACTTGTGGAACATCAGGTCACAAATAAAGATATTCACTGTGTCCCAATTCCACAATACATATAATACAAACTGGGTTTTGAGTGTGTAGTGCTGACTGGAAGATTGACGCCAATTTTACCCATCACTACAAATCCAATTAAGAACCATGTTGAGTCAAAGTCAAATACAAATCACACCCATCCTCTGGCTGATAGTTTTTTAGATTATCAAAACTGAATCATCTCTAATAAAACATCTAAAACTTACCAGTGGATTTATGGAGCTTGCTAACACGCTGCACAGCTGAGTAGGAAGCACCAAGGAGACCTTAAAGACTTACGGTTCCTTTACTGTTCATATAATGTGGATGTAAACACACTAAAATTAAAGACTTAACCCCACACTCATTTTTTCAGTTCAAATCCAATGTGCTGCAGTGTAGAGACAACACAACAAAACACTGTGCCACTGTCCTATACTTTCTGACTGAAATATACAGTATGTTTGTCAATGTGTGTGTGTGTGTGTGTGTGTGTGCACACATCACCTGCTGTCAGACCAGGCTCTCCACCAGGATCTTTCAGTATCTCTGGGTTGTTGTGATCCATCCTAGATAATGCAGCAAAGCTGTGAACAGACAACATAGATATACATTAGTAGTGTTCCATGCTGCTTAAAGGAAAACATCTAGGATGCTTTTAAGGGTGACGTGTTGTCTCATTTCTAACTCAGCAAAATGTCACAGCTGGACATTCTACCTAAAACTGTGATGAAAAATCATGAAAATGATTTTTCTCATCAGAACAATCATTTAGACACCAGCCAGAGCACCAAAACATCTTCTTTTCTATTTCATTTCTTTAATTCTATGTATGTGACATGTGACATGTGTGTACTTTCTCTTTATTTATTGGTTTATTTAACAGGGACAGTGCACATTAATAAACATGCTGTAAATGTGTCAAAGTTGGTCAAAAGGCTATTTTTCACTGTTTAGTCACTGGACAGATATTACAAAGTCACCCTACTCTACTAGCCGCCACCTTGAACTTCCCCGTACATAATAGTTGTGTAGTATAACGGTCAACAGTGTTCCTTGTTTGCTACCTAGGTTAATTTCCAGAGGCATACTGAAGAACAGTTTTGAGGTATTTCTTAAGTAATTTCTTTTAATGCTACTACTTCTATTTCACCACATTTCAGTGGGAAATATTGTACTTTTTAGTTCACTAAATGTATCTGACAGCTATAGTTACTTTACAGGTCCAGAGTATGATGTACTGTAGATTATAGATTAAACTACCAAACTGTACATAAATTAAAATGATCTTCAGCTCGACCAATAGTAAAATGCTACTTACACATTAATGCATAGCGTTAAGTAAAATACAAAATACAAGTAAAATACAACATCAATTATAACACTGACAGGGGCCAATAAGCCTGTGAATATTCTCATTCATCAAGGTCATAGTTATCTCAAGGAAAATTGAATCGAACGCAACTGGATTTTTGGTTTTGTCTGTGAAGACGTTTCACCTCTCATCCAAGAGGCTTCATCAGTTCGTGCTTGTTTAACCAGNNCTAGCCTGGTTAAACAATCCAGTTGCGTTCGATTCAATTTTCCTTGAGACTGACAGGGGCCATTTACTTTAAGTTTTTTTCTGATGTACAGCTACTTTAGATAATATTGAAATGTAAGACCTTTGGTTGTTATGGTGTATTTTTACATTGTTGCAATGCTACTTTTTCTTTATTTGAATTATCTGAATACTTCTTCCATTACTGCACCTCTCAGTAGTTGGGGGATAATACCTTGGAGGGACATCTTGTACTACAGATAATATTTTTTGGCTGGACCGCAGCGGGCCAGCTCTATAAACGCGAATGTCTGTGACTGAGTGAATGAGTGAGTGAGTGAGTGATGAAGTTAACAGCATTGGTCAGTTGAGTGTTGGAGTTCCCCATTGGCCGTTGCTCTTTCAAAATGAATGGGTGGGAACGTTAGTTATGTACTGTAACTCCAGATTGTATGAGTAGGCACAGCTAGTAGGTTTATCACTCGCTCGCGCAGCACTGAAGACTTTTACTCTACGGCCCCTTACTGAGACCGGACAGTCGGCACCCAACCAGCTTTTTCTTCGGCTAGTTAAATGAACCAGTGGGGTCCACAGCTTAGAGGGCTCCGCCTACACTCATAGAACCTGGAGATACGGTACATAGCTAACAATCCATATCGTCCAGGCTTCACCCTCTAAGGCCATCACTAGTGGGATAAGGGCAAAGCAGGATGTGGTCCATGCCCCACTGGGTCCGTCCGGTACCCACAAGCACAAACGCACACCCATTTCACATTAGACAATAACCAGTCCACACTCCGTCACTGAGTCACAGTGCATCACAGTACATCATATGTGCACAGATGGCACAGAGACGGCATGATACCTGATATTCACCGTGAGGGAATGAAACTGGAAAACAACATAAAACCTGCTGCTGTGAGCAGCGGAGATGATGGTTACGCAGTGTAAAAGTCCAGCACAGAGGAGAGTAGGAGAGAAAACAGCTCTCCATGTGCAGAGTGAGGGAGAGCGTAAAGTTGAGTTAACTACTCATATCTACTTCAATTACTAACATTACAGTCTCTTACATTCCTGTGTTTAAAATTGTATTTTAAAAGATAAACAGACCTACCAATCCCAGAACGACAGAGTGGCACCATACAAATGTAATAAAGTAACAGTAACAATATAAAGTACCAACAAAATCAAAATAAATAAGCCTGTGAGGACAAAATATTGTATTGACAAAACTGTGCAAAGCTCCTAAAATACAAATCTGTGACAGAAAATGTGCTTCAGTAAAATGCCACAGAAGATACATTTGTTAATGACAACCATCCTGGACTTTAACAACAGTTTAATCTGCCTGTTTTAATAAAGTTTTGAAATATTGTCTAAAGTCTGCTGTACTCTCAAACCAAGGTCCCGCCTCTGGCCAGGCAGATAGCCAATCATAGTTTAGGATAACAGGGTGGCACCTGGGGTGGCCAATCAGATTTCAGGGGTGGCCCGTGGCACCCCAGGCCACCCCCTGGACCCGCCCCTGCTTTCAGAACAAGTATTACTGGAACCACTGCAGAACAGTTAATATCCAGGAGCTCACATTACAGACACGACCACTGACAAGTCCTGTAACAATCTGACCACCATATATCACACTGACCACACAGGTCCAGCTATACACAAGGTTTCCACCGAGTCTTGTTGTTTTAACAGTGACACTGATTCATGTGAGACTGTGATGAAGTGTCAAAGAGCCTCAACGTTCACCTCACAGAGAGGGCGGTCTGTTTGTCTTAACGTTTGACTGGTGTAAGATAAAACAGGTGGCAGGAAGAGACTAACTCAGATACTAACTCATTTTCACAATCTCAAGACATTATCGAGATATTACCGTTATTCTTACTCAACATTAGAAATGGCGTCCTAGCGTCCATCCCTGGTACATCCTGATGAAACAACAGAAGAACTGTTTGGACCACTGACTTCTTCATTGTTGAAGGAGAAGCTTCACATCAAGTTAATAATCCCACAGAAGACCTCTTCTCAACAGTAGCAGCTGACTTCAGTCCATTAGCACCAACTAACGGCTTTTTATGTGTCTACTACTCATTTTGATCAAAGTCCTTCACTGAAATGGCCGCCGAAATAATAAGTATCTTATTATTGACCTACCTTGTCTCGTCTTCTGTAAAATGTACATGTTAATCCACTGCTCACGGAGGAAGTGTGGTTTAAAATAGCATCTGCTAGCGAGGCCTGAAAACACAGGATGTGGCAGCAGCCAATCAGGAGAAAGCGTCCCCGGTTGTTATGGAAAACAGAGGAGACATCTTCTGGGGGAAATGGCGCCTCCTGCTGGGTCCCGTGTGTCACTTTTCTACAACAGTGCTGTCACCTGTCTGATGGGACAGGTCGAGCTCTCTCCACCAAGTGTTACATTAATAAAGAATAAAGGAAGTTACCTTTAAATTAATACACGCGGTTTACCCACCAGTCAATACTGCAGGAGGAGTTCTCAAGAGACATTAAGGGGAAAATATGATTCTTATTATACAGTCTGTCACAGATTTCATATAAACTTGAAATTTGTCTCTTTTTTGACTTATAAAAAGTAAAAAATAAAATAGTTTGTAGTGGTTTTTATCTAGATTGAAAAAAAATTCATGTGTAAATAGACAAGAAACAAGCACAAGAAGAAAAGATCCTCACCACTTTGACAAAATGTAGTTTGCATTTTGGGGAATAAAAACCTTAATAAATGAAGCACTGAAGTTAACTGAAACACATTCCTCAGTTTGACATACACAGTATTAAGAAACACAAATACACACACACTCGAAGTCGTATACACAACACAAGGGACATTAAAACATTACATTCACTAAGACAGTTTTAAAGTGACTTACAGATGAGCATTTCGACTTCAAGAACAGGAACTAGAGGTCATCAAAAATTGGTGCAACCCTTCTAAACAAGCAGCTAAAAGTGTGTACAGTACAACAGCACAGCTCCTTTGGAAATGAGGCAAGAGCGAACATGGGGGGTGGAGGTGGAGTTTGAAAGGGTGATTTTCAACACGCCCAGAAGAGAGGAGCTTTTGAGAGGAGAGACGTATTACTCATCATACTATATATGATATAATATACTTACTTTTATATTTTATGTACCTCAGACCAGCCATTCTCAACTGGTGGGCCTCAGAGTGCCATCTAGTGGGCATCAGAGGCAGTGGTGCTGTCAAATCAGATGAGATAAGATTAGAATTGTTTTTAAAAATTGGGTCATTTACACTGTTAGCTAGCTAACGTCCCCTTGGAATAGAATATATAATTTGGTCATTACAGCTGACAGGGGTATAACAACATATTTACAGCCCAGTTTATTTTTTCTCTTTTTCTTGTCATGTTGTGTTTTTTTCTCTTTATTTGGGAAGGTGGTCCTCGGAAACATTTTAACAATCATTAAGTTACTCCTGCCTTAGACCACATTCAACTTACAATGTACAACTCCTTTTTTAAAATAGGTACAATTTATCTATTTTATTGCTCAAGATGAACAAAACAGGCAATTATAAGATGATGAGAGGCTAATGATAAACAAAATAATTCCCCAAAAACCTGCTTGTATTTTTGTGTACATTACAATGAGCAATTATTGTTACATCCGTTGGTCAAAATTGACCTGTTTATACTTTCCTATGAGAAAAGGAGAAAAGTCCATTCCATTTTTTCAAGAAACAAGACTTCAATCACACAAGAAAAGTTAAGAAAAAGTGTCATCTCCAGCATGGTGTGTGTGTGTGTGTGTGTGTTTGTTCAAGTTGAGTTTATTTGTCACATATAATTATACTGGGTGTAATCACAGTGAAACGTATGGCCAACAGGTCAGAATCTTACGATGGAGCATTACTGACATTTGTGTTATTTATCTATTCATTTTTACTTACTGACAATATGCCAGTATTTGAATGCCTTAACTCTTAAGGTAAGAATTATGGCCAGTGAGCCAGTATTCAATGTTTACATTTTTCAAAATAAATGACAACAAGACTAAGTCAAAACCTTGTATGTGGCTGGACCGTGTATGGTCAATGTGCTCTATTGTGGCCAAATTGTTACAGGCAGTCAGTGGTCATGTCTATAATGTAAATTCCTGGATATTAAATGTTCATCTGCAATTTTCTTTAGTGACAATGTAACTCTCAATCAGATGGGCTGTTTGAACAACAAGTGGGCCGCAGTTAAAACTCTGTGGCAATAATTTGGAGAGAGTTAAAGAATTTCGGTTCCAGGATTCACTTTGACTCCAGTTTACATGGAGGGTTCACGTTAAAAAAGTCACAGAAAAACACAAAAAGGGTATAAATGTAATGAGGTACTTGGCAGGATAAGAGTGGGGAGCAGACACAACATCACTAAAGCATATTTATGTCTCTGATCAGGTCAAAACTGGAATATGGCAGAGTAGCGCATGGGTCAGCACAAAATCAGTGCTGTCTGAACTGGACAAAGTTCAGGGGCTGTGCAGACGCCGCCAGTATGCGTGCTACAATTGGATACTGGGGAGATGCTGTTGGGGCGAGATGAGCAAGATTTACTTATGGTCTATGTGGCAGACCTACAAGTTGCCAGATGAAGTTTCCGTCTCTCCACACAAACTCAAATACACTGCAGCTAATTTGTGAAACTTGATGAGATAGTGTTCATGTGTTTTAACTGAACACTACACTGGCATTAACAACAGGCTCACACATCCATAGTCTCAACAAGGGTAATAATCAATTACATAGGCCTATTATAATCAATAATCAAAAGAAACATCAGTAAAGAGTGGCAGCACAGGTGGGACACAGGAAACACAGGACCACACCTTTATGCAGCACAGAGAGAAGTGGGCACAGTGAGGACAGCTAAAAGGAACACTGGAGAAGAACATCTTACCAAAGCTGAGGGGAGGACATGCAGACTTGATAAAACAAATATCCCTCAGGACTGTGTGAGCACTGTCAAAGAGAGGAAACAGTGGGGCCTAAAGTACTCTTGAGAACGAGAAACATTAAAGAGGGAGATCAGGAAGCTTGGAGAGGAAGAACTGAGTCTAAAAACATGTATTTGCCATCAGGTTAGGGAGTATTCATAACACACTTCAACATAGTGGGTGGCGGTAATGCGCCTTAACGCTGGTTGCCACCCGCCATAAAACGGAAAAAGAAGAAGAAGAAGAAGAAGAGGGGAAGTGACAGCTGCTGGAAACAGCCCGTCTTTTGTGTCACTGCCCCCGCTGCTGCCGCCGCCCGCTCCCCGTCCTCCTCCCAGGCGAGGCGCAGTGCATATCTAACGAGCCCAGTCTCCTAACATTTACATGCCTCGCCGCCCTTTCCGGTCATGTGACTTGCTGGATTGTTTGGGGCCCCGCGTCTTTCAGTGTTGGCGGGTATCTGTGAACTGCAGGCTGCAGGCGAGCCTCTCAGTCGACCACAGAAAGACTTTATACCGATTCAGATACACATTAGTAAGAAAAATGTCTGACTGGACCAGAGGCCGACGGCGTGATGCGCACAACAGTGAACGTGAAAACAGGTAAGTTTTTTAATTTCACCAACTTCAGACACCGTCCCTACGAGCTGCCATTGTGTCTTTGTCCAGTCGGTGAGATGCAGTGTGGCAGGTTAGCTGAAATCCTGTTTACAAAGATATTTGTGTTGATGTGTTGCTAAGTTAGCTAACTACACAACACATCTGCTGCTCGTGTTTCTGTAACTTTAGCGAGCACTCTGTTAGCTAATGGTCCAATATGTCTGCTCTCCACACATTCATCTTTCCTGCGCTAGCTTGTATGATTAGCTTTACCTCCTTATATCTGTTAACATTAGCAAGTTGCTCCTTGTCGGGCTGTGTTCGTTAACATCGGGACACATTATTAACATTAACATGAGCACCGGTGGTCCCTGTTCATTGTTGGTGTCGAGAGAAGAAAGAGGCGGTAAACACTGACGGTCACCTCCAGTGACTGGCCGGGTTGTCATTATGTGTGTAGATAGCTGAAAGGTTATTATATCATGTTGACAGGAGGAATATAACAAACACAAACAGTAGTGAGTGTGACCTGACGTGTGTTTAGTTGACTGTAGTCGCTCAGGAGACTAATTAATTAATATGCGACCCTGAACAGGGCCGGGTAGTATCTGTGTGAGCAGACGGTCCGACCAGTCGGAAGTAGGAAGTACATGGCGGGAGAAACTTTTACTGACTTCTAACAAAAGAAAGCTGATTTAAGAAGGGCTGCAGCCAGCCCGAGTTTGTGCCTCCTTAAAACCTTAAAGACTCTTCTAAACATATGGATGGAAAAATATTCTACATATTATACAACAAACATTTTAAAGCTGTTTCCTAAGTTATCCGGGGAGCCGGCGGGCTGCCATCTTTGTTTTGATTTGGAGACATTCGCATTTACGGAAGAGGATTAGGACCAAAAAATGTATTTGAGTTGTGAGTTTACTCAGATAAAGTAAAGCATGAGTTGCTGTAGCTAGTTATATTTCAGAACTAGAGGCTGCATTTGGTGCTCTGGGTAACCAATGCAGTGTTCCTGCTTCATTTTGTGCTGTGTTGGCTTGTTTGGCACAGGTAGACTTTCTCTTGAGACATGCTTGTAATGAAGAGCTGTTAAAATGAAGGCGAACATATGCTTGCGTGTTTAAATCCAGCTCATTATTTGGTGTTCCCTGTGCAGGACCTACGGCTCGTCTCGATGGTCCCACTGCAGGAAGAGAGGGATCGATGGAAGCCTGCGGGCCAACAGAGAGGCAGATGGTAGTGAAAACGGTGGGCACACTGACAGCAGCTGCAGCCACTCTGACAACAGACATGCCAGGTAAGAGTGTACACCTACAATACAGGTAGAAAAATCTACACACAGTACTCTCATGTAGTGATGGGCAGATGAAGCATTATTTGTGCAGGAAAAAGATTTGAAGCTTGTGGACTTTAAACAAAGCAAGCACAGTGGCATCTGGTGGCTTCACCCCTCAAGACAAAAACACTACAACACCTCACTGATTTTAATCAGTTTAGTCTCATATGTGTGCAGCGAAAGCCCAAGAAGCCTGCATGTTATTTATTAAATCTGTGAACTCTAGCGCAGAAGTGCTGCATTGAATGTAGATGTTATTGTGCAATATGTTACAGTAAAATAGTTCATCAATGCACTGTTCAAAAAAGCCTAGATATGACACATTTTTGTTGACACAAAACATGAATGCACCTTTCATTGGTGTAGTTCAGACCCAGTGTCCACTGTGGGCTCACACATTTTGACTTTATGGTCCATGATTATGAAATATTCCGTATGAGATGTGAGTGGAGATATAATGCTATTCATTAAATTAGCTTATTGCTTTTATTCCATTATTACTTCATGGTGGTATATCAGGTGGAAATGTTCTTTCTAGTGACGTGGCCATATTTCCCAATGATTTTCCTCTCTTCTGATCCTCCTAATGTGCACATCACACAGTTTAGCTGCAAAACTTTAAAAACTCTCTAACTCAATTAAGTGCCTTCTGAAGCACCAGTGACGTTTGAGGCTTCAGATGTCACCAGTCACGTGGTATTCTTCAGCGCTTTGGTATCATCTGCCCATCTCTACTAATATAAAGGAAAAGCACTTTTGGAATGGAGAAATGATGCACTATGAATTCATAATCTCTATGTCTTATCAATAAAGGAAAGAAACTTAACTGAGTGAACTAGGTGCAGTCCTGCAGGCTGCTATATGCAGCATTCTCACACATCTCTGGGTTAACAAGTCAGAGGCCACAACTCCTTGCACTGTGTCAGTGTGTCATGCTGGTATGAACCCCTTGTGTTTCCTCCCTAGTTTTACCACTCCAGAGGGCTCGGGCCCGGTGTCTCGCTGTGGCAGACAGTCTGACTGGGGCAGCCAGGTGGAGGATGACGAGATGAGGAGGGATGTACACAGAGACATGCAACGGTAACCAGACCCTGCCTCTACCTCTGATTCATTCAAAGCGCGCTCTTTACTACGAGTCAATCTTCACTGATTGTGTGTTCAGTTACAGGAGGAGGATACTGGGTGCAGAGGTCACCCAGAGAGAGAGAAAGACCTCCTCTGGCTCTTCTGGCAGGTATGTCACAGTCTCTCAAATTGTCTCTTACGACCATGAAACTCGACATGCTGTAGATTGCAGATGTTATTTGGAGGTTCCATTCACAACGAATAGCAGCCTGTCACACCATTTTTATTGTTTGAGATTGTTTTTGTGAACGTGGTCTAAACCTGTCTGTCTGCTGCAGCTGTGACTCCAGAGAGGGAGAAAACATGGAGACTGATGAGACTGTGTTGCTACGGCGACAGAAACAGATAAACTACGGCAAGAACACACTTGCCTACGACCGATACATCAAAGAAGTTCCAAAGTAGGTCTACATAAACACACACACCCTCAATCCGTACAGCTCTGAAACTATTACAAGCACACACTGTATGTGCAACATAAAACATCATAGTAGAATGTGTTAATACAATAAATAATAATAAATAATGTTTCACAATAAATAAAACACTAACCTCTCAGTTTCCATTGTTTTTTTTCTCTCTTTACCTTTTTGTTTCCAGACACATGCGTCAGCCGGGCGTTCACCCAAAAACCCCCAATAAGTTCAGAAAGTACAGCCGTCGCTCCTGGGACCAGCAGATCAAACTGTGGAAGGTCAAATTGCACGCCTGGGACCCTCCAACAGAGAAAGGCCAAGACAAAGTCCTCGATAACATGTAAGGAGATATTTGGCCTTCAACAAGACACATTCTGTACAGTCTCAGTCAGCTGTCGGTCATGTTCATCTGTTGTTTGTCGTCTGTTCCTCCAGTGACGAGCTAGATCTTGATGATGTAATGGACATTGAGCTGGACTTCCCAACCTTGTCAGACTCCCAGAATGCCTCAGCCTCTCTCACCACACACAGCCTTTCACTGGAGGTGAGTTTGATGAAGTCACTTCTATTTTTGATAGAGTTGAAGCACATCTGAGGCTTAAACTGTAGTTAGGCTTTATATGATGGGTCCATGATTTCCTGATAATTTCTTAACAGTCTCCCAGGAAGTTTCCAGGAAAG
>NTHP01000244.1:818001-850170 GCA_003416845.1 Oplegnathus fasciatus
CTCCTTCATGCCCTGTTTTTTTCCTCCCTTCCCCTCTGATAAGATTCACATGTTCACTCCATGCTCGATTGGCTCTTCACTCCGGTGTGGTTCTGGTGCTGGCAGGACTCAACCCATCACCCCTCCACCCTTCACATCTCTTGATTTATCTTTTGATTTGTCTCTCGTTCTGTTGCTTTCTCCTTGTGCTTCTTCCCTCTCCTTGCACCCGTGGCCTCTGCTGCGGAAGGCTGCGAGGGGCTGGCGGGAACAAAACCAGCTCAAATCAATGTGTGGAGTGGATTAGCTTTGAAGACGCATTTTAAGGTGCTGTGTGGATTCCTTTGTGCTGGAGAAGAAGTGGGGGCGACGCACTGTCAGGGAGTGTCAGGGGAGGGTAGTAATAGGGTGTGTGTGTGTGTGTGTGTGTGTGTGTGTGGGAGCAGGGTTATGCTGAGGAAGGTGAATGCAATCATCCAGGGTTGTGTTGCTATTTAACACTTAGATTCCCCCTGAGAAAAACATTCCAAGCTGTTTGGCCTTCATAAGAAGTTGCTGATTATTTTACAAGTGCAGGCCAAAACATACTAACTATAGATACACGCACTCTCACACACATTTACAGTACAGAATTCAGGATGAAAACACTCCAGTAAAGCACTCATATAACAGCACACTGGTTCTAGAGTCATACAGGTCAAGGTAAAGTCAGATGAAGAAATAACAAGCATGTTTTCTTTCTTTTTCCCACTGGAGGAAAACAGACATCCTTTTTTTTTTAACCTCCTCTTTCTCATCTGTCTCTGCAGTCTCATCACAGTAGCCTTGTTACTGCGGATGCGGCACCACTTGTATACACATCACCAATTAGTGCTGTACAAGAGTGTAGGTTTGGTTTCAAAAGTGTGAGGACACATGAAGTTCTTTAACAAAAGAGAGAAAAAGCCCCCCTGGTAAGTACGTGAATGCTATTTCCTGCATTCATATGTTTATCAAATATTATTTATTTACTTTTCTTTGCATCAATCCAGCAAATAACATAATATGAAATTAAATATCGGGCTTAAAAAAAACAACACTTAAAGTTTTCATTACCTGATACTTTATGAAAGATAAATATTGTATTTGCTTCTGTCCTTTACTGCCTTTTCTCTGACTGCTCTTCAGTCTTTTACACATTAAGACAAATGTGAGAGATTTTAGTGAGTAAATCAAACTGAAACTGAAACCCAAAATAGGAGTTTGAAAAGTGAGGGGGACATTATGGCAATTATTTGCTTTCATAATTATGAAAAATTGTGATGATGAAATAGAACGACAATTATCTTCCTGCTTGAACGTGCAGAACAGCGATGCAGTGATACATTAAACCCTAGTGTGTGTCCAGAATAACAATACATTGTGATTTTTATCACCTTAAAGTCAACCTGAAATTAAAATTGTTCTTTTCTGGCACAGCATGAAGATCTGGTCTGTAAGTTACAGATATGATAGACAGTTATACACATCAGTGTTAACTCTGCCTACGGCTGACTTTAATGTTTCCAGGTGACCCGTAATCCACGTCTTAAATAATACATGATATCATCTTAACTCAGTACTGTGTAATGATTTAAAAAAACGGAGGAGCAACGTTGTGTTTGTGTCGCAGGGTACAGCTTCTTAGTCCTGGTATTATAGTTTAGTATTGATGTGGAGAAAAAACTTGTACTTAAAAGAATAAAACTAGCTCAGCCCAAGTTGTTCTTATTTGGGTATTTCAACTCAGATGTGATGTCAGAGAAGATCTTGGTACAGCTTGTATACATGGACACATACATGGGAAACTTACCTAAATCCAATAAAGCCAGGACAGAGTTATTGTGTTAAGTAACTCTCAGCCTCTTTGAAGCAGTGCTACCTTACTGCTGTAGGTAGTAAGCTAATTAGCCATTCATTCTAATGTTTGCAGTTTGCATTCGAGCAGCTTTCTCTGTGTTTTCTACCCTATAGATGGCCCACATTAGACTCCTGCGCTGACCTGAAAAAAATTTGCTGATATGACATCGAGAAAAATGTTGGGCCAGTGACCTGTGACGTGACCTGCAGTTCTGACTCTGGCCACATCACCACACAGTCTAGCGCCGTTCCTGAGGGCTTGGTCTGGCCGCTCTGGCCTCTCCTGTCCTCCTCCTCCTCCTCCCGTATGGCTTCACTCACTGATGCTTCCCAGCAGAGTGCTCAGGGATATTGAGGCAAATGTAAAGTACTGTAAACACAACACCACCTTGTGAATTAAATATGTAAAAGAAACAAATATTCTACTGTTATTGGGTTTGCTTGTCATCTTCTTTATGCAAACTGCGCTGTGGGGCAAAGCTTGGTTGCCGCGGTTCAGGACCATTAAATTTGATTGTCGCAGTGGTTACATGACGTTTATTAAAATTTTGCCGCTTGGCTCGGCAGCTGTGCATGTTAACTCGGTTATTTTTAGGCGCCGGTAATGGCTTACAGATTATAGCAGGTTGCAGGGCCGACAACAGAGCCTCATAATAAGGACTTAATGAAATATGAGCCTTCAGACTTATTCTTGTTTAAAAAATGAGAACTCTCTCTCATTCCGCCCTTGCATGTGTGTGTGGTTTCACCCTGCCTTTTCATTCCTTCCCTCCCTCTCCTCAGCCTTTGCATAAGTGGCTGTTTATCAAACCAACCGGCTGGAAAAAAACATGAAGAAGTTAAAAAAAATGAAAGAAATAAAGAAAGATGGATTACGCTGTACAAGCACAAAAAGTTTCACCCCTATGAGTTAATTATTCCTCTGAATCTCTCTAATGGAACACGCTGAATCTTCCAAACAGCTGTAATGCAGACAGATGGTTTGTATGCTGGGGCACACACACCAAGCATGTAACCTGAACTCTGAAATCTTCTCTGCTTTAGTTTGGCCACATGTTTAAACTGGTGGAGTTAATTAAACACTGACATGTTGCAGGTTATTGCAAATGCAGCTCTTAGTTTAAGGTAAACCCTTCTCCATAAAGATGGAGTCACATTTGTTCCCACATGAGTTTCAAGACGTGGGACCAACAACTGAGTTACATGTGAGTCTGTATAACTTGTGTCAACTTCTGTGGTGCAATACTGACTGCAGAGCGCTATGCTATTAAATTATACTATATAATGTTGATACAGAGAGTTTTATTCCCTCATACAGCACTGGCTGTCAAAAGCTGTCTGTCCCTTTACGATGTTCAACATTTGGGAGGACCCATTGTGCTGCTAAGTTTTCATTCAACTTGGAAAGTGGAAGCTAGTTAGCCTAGCTGACTAACATTAGCACCAATTTCCGCCAGAGATGATTTATTATTCACATTTATTTCAACGCCTGCTGAATCCTCAGCAACTCCTGCACACCCAGAACTGTCTTTGTCCTGCTTTATAGACAGGAGGAGTCTAGCTAGCATTAGCTGTCTTTCTTCCATGGGTCCAGATGTGGTGATGGATAATGACCAGACTGTCAAAACTATAATGGCAGTAATGACGGGTAGTCCTGTGACGTCAGGGTTCTGTACATTAATATGTGATTCACAACACAACACAGAGCCATATACGGTGTGCTCACAGACAGGCGCGACACTTAAAGTACCAAAAGTAAAAGTACTCATTGCGCAAAATAATGTATATTATATTACTGGAGGATAATTATTGATGCATTCATGTGTTCATCACTTTAATGCTGCAGCTGGTAAATATGGAGCTAATTTCAACTACTTTATCTGCTGGGTAGCCTGTGAATTTGTCCCCCAGTGATCAATAATGTTTTATCTTAATCTATAATATTACATCATAACTCATTTGTTGATTATATTTTGCATTATTAATCTGAATCTGCAAAGTAACAATTAATTAAAGTTATCGAATAAATGTAGTGGAGTAAAAAACAAAACCCAAACATTTGCTGCTGAAATTTAGTTGAATAGAAGTATAATGTAGCAGAAAATGGAAGTACAAGTACCTCAGAACTGTACTTAAGTATAGTACTTCAGTAAATGTACTTAGTTACTTTCCACCACTGGCCATGAAGAGCTCTCCATCCACAGTGCAGCAGCTTGATTTCTTGATCCCCAGTTGTGCTCACAGTGTAAACTTTATGCTGCTGTGTTAAGTGAATGGGAAAGACTCATGCAGCATCCATATTAGCAGCATCATGGCTATTTCTGGCCATTCGATTGTATTTTAGTTTAATTCAACTTCAGTCAACTTCTGGTCTGTGTCACTTCATAAGCCCAGTCTGTCAATGAGCATGTTTCCATGCACATTAGTCCCTGTCTTATCCTGCTTATAATCATATTAGGGATGTGATACAGCTGATAAGAAACCTTGTTATTCATATCCTTGACAGCAAAGGGCAGTGTCTGTACTGAGGTGCTGGTATTATCAGGATCAGACTTTCATTTATGGATGTCCTGACCACGTTTTATTTATTTGAATTTTATTTGCATGCTTATAGCACACACGTAGTTTACCACAGGCCTGCATTAAAATCAATAAATCAGTTTCGACAGTTCAATAGCTCTGCATTAAGAACATATAACTTGCATCACAGCTTTCCTTTGATGGTGTCCTATGATATCTTGCATTGTGTCCTATAGTATTTTCTATAATCTACAGAGGATGTCGGATCTGTTGTGGCAGGAAGGTCAGGACAAACTCTGTGCAACCTCAGCATGAACAAAATACTGATATTTTCAACCAACAGCAGCTCTGTAGAGCTGTGGTTCACCTGTGAAACATCCACTTGTGAAACTCAAAGCAGCTCTGCACCCATCGCTTACTGATGCTCTCTGTCATATCATTAATGTGAACTGCTGCAAGGCTGCATCTTTATTTTGTGGCTCTGCAGTTCACTTGCTCACAGCAGCAGGGTCAGGCTCTTGACAGAGCTCAAGTGGGAATTTCTGACAGCTGTCATTCCAGGAGCAAACGTCCGGCTTTATCACAGATACCTGGACTATATTTATCAGGAAATGCCTCTTGAACCTGTAGTTCGCCTCAGGACATCAGGTTCACTGTAATTTTAGGGTACAGTATAGATCATTACAACTTGTATCACTATATCTTTTCCTTCTTTGATTGGGACTACTACACAGCTCTGGTTGAGTTTGCATACATACACATTATCACTGTTATGAGTTTCCTATTTTATTTGATTATGTATTTGTTTTTTTCTATTTTTTGTCTATTCCTTTTTATACTTTTTATTTTATTTTTTTGTTTTATTATTTGTTATTTATTCATTTTTCTTTCTCTTTCTTTTTTCCAATGTGTATTGCCCCATTGTTTTTTAATATATTGTTTTAATGACATTTGCATCTATATATTGATTGTCTGAGATGGTCACCTATACACCTATATGTAATTGCTAATCACTACAGAAACTCTGTGTGCATATTAAAGGCCCACTGCACATTTTTATGAGCGTGATGAAGCAACGTGTTGCTGAGCGAAATGTGTTGCCCTTGTCGTCTTAATAAAAGATCTTTATCTTGCAGTTGCAGCACATCCAGCCCTGAAGGAAATGCTGTGTCTCCTCTTTTTCACTGATTATCCATGTCTCTGATTCTTACAAAGCAGTGTGAACAAATAAAGTTTGTGGGTCACAAAATAAGCCACAGCCAGCAGTTTTAATTGATGATATGACAGCCAGTGTCAGCCCCCAGTAGAGTGTCCCCATATAGATTCTGCCTGCAGACTCTTCAAAATCCAATATATACTGCAGTGTGACCACTGGGCTTATTTAACAATGAAATGCCTGAACAGGCATGAGTGAACAGAGTTTTATAAGTAGATTGGGTGTCTGAAATAAAAAATGTCTTCCTCCTCTTTGGTCTGATGACCTATGTTTAAAAACGTCAATGAGCAGCATGTCTGCTGTGACTCCCACTATCTCAGTGATCTTAACAACTGTGTTACATCATTGTTTTTTTTTAGCAGTGTCAGAGAGAGGCTAAAGAGACTAACTTTAGAGAGATTGTGGATGAAACATAGGGGATTTGTGGCCCACAGGGCTTAATGAATCTGGGTATTTTACCAACTTGGAGCTGGATCTAAAATGGAAGCAGCTATCAGAACCCATCCCTAGTCTCTAACTACGAACACGACTGCAGAACACTAAATGTTAGTGTGCAGTCACAGACATCACACTTTGGGGAGGTTTTCTATGGTTTCAAGTGAGACGCTGCGTTTAGTTCCTAATTGCTTGTTATTTCTCTGTCGTGGTCACGTGGCATATTGTTCACTCTGAAGCTTTAGGGGCCGTTCAGATGGTGCGCCTAAAAATGCGTGGAAAACGCCAGCCGTGTCGCTTTCATCCTTTTATCCAAGATGCTTGGGAGGTTTCGCTATGTCGCGCCTCCCGTTACTAAGCAACCAAAACCGCTTGTATCAATTAGCATTTTCTACTTGCTGAAAGCGTATTTAGTATCTCCAAGCGTCGTTCCTTCTGCTGAAATAGTAAGAGCTTGATGGGTTGTACAGCTCCGGGTATCCCTGAACAAGTATAATCAACCACTCTTCCATCTTCAGTTTGGCTGACCTTTCAACCGGATGTTATGATGTCCCTGGACAGAAAGGGTGAAGCAAGTCCTGGGGACCTGATTGGTTAATTCTTGTCTCATGCCCTGTGGTGCGCTTGCTGCATTAGAAAAAGTTGAGATTTTTTTTTGTTCCAATGATATACAGGACCTGATGTTGTGAAGAAGTGACTGAAGTGATTGAATGATCATGACAAACGGGGACATTTCTTGGTTTTCGTGGTTCTCAGTTTATTCTCCATACGTCTCAACATAGAAAATGAGTGCTCTCCCTCACAATTCAAGTGCCCAGTTAGTTTCTTAGAACTCACTAGATTAGAAAATTAAATTGGTGTGTCCTAAGCTTAATTACTCTAGCTAGCTGATTCATTCTCTATGCTGCTTGTTCATACTGTCGTTGTGGCCATCGGCCCAGTTGACCTAAATCACTGGAAAAGTTGTCACGACTCACTGCACACAGAGACCCAATCTGGCTGTCACAACCCAATAGAGGGAACAAATGCTCCATCCTTCTAGTTAAGTCCCTAATTTTAAAAAAAAGGCATCTTCTGTAAGTTCTAAGTTACCATGTCCATGGCATAACTGACCATGGCATCTGTGTGTTTGTGTGTGAACTGCAAACTTCCCAAAGGTTCAATTCACTGCTCTCTCTTCCCATTTCTCTTTATTTCTCAGCTTGCCCTCTCTCCCTTCCCAATTAAACGCTGAGCTCATGGAGGCAATTTGATCTCCCTCGTTAACAAGGCCTCATTAGGACCCCACGCCTCATTTTCTTAATGAACTGATCAAGTTAAATGGAATGGAAAGTCAGGACCCGGAGTTTAAACACAACTGCACACTCTCTTGAAATGGAGAGTCACAGTTGGTGTGTGGTGTATGCTGAGGGGGCCCACTCAGCACAAAGTTGTCTTTTTAATGCCCTTTTAACAACATTTAGAGGCATCGAAAAGTCTACCAAAATCTGGTTGAAAGTGAAAGGAAAAAAGAAGACCGTATGAAGATGTTATTTTTAGCTGTTGTTTGGCTGTTGATTGGCTGGCTTATTTTTTTTTATTGATTAATAGATCTTATTGCTTAATAGAAGTGAACATGAGTGATTTATTTTGAAAACAATGCAATTCATTTATTTTAAAGTCTGTACAAATGGATAATAAATATATCATGAATAATGGATAAATAATAAATATAAAATGCCTGCTAATGGTACCTAACGGTGCATTTTTTGGGAGTAATGCAAAACAAATGAATTATATGCACAGTACGCGTCAATGTTTCAATAATAACTAATATACAATGCAATGTTAATAATTATGAGGGAACAGTGGGCACCCCACCGACCAGCTCAAACAAACAAAAGGGCAGCACAAAAGGAACACCAAGTACAACATCAGCAGTTATAATTTCATGCAATTTCATTAAAAAAGAAGGAAAATAAAGGAATATAAAGGAAATGCTCCATGTTTGAGATGGTTTCCCACAGCCTGTTGAATAGCCTCTGTTGCTGAGGGATCAGACTTTTTGACAGCTACTGTAGCAGAGTAAATGCTTTACTTCAGCTAAATGAGAACTGTTCAAACTACATGAAAACTTGATCCCAGTTTGGGGCATACTATGAAATCAGATTAAACAAAACAAAACTCATTTGATGCGACATGTTGGGACTTAGTTTCAGGCACAAGTCAAAAATGTATTGTTTTTTTAAATGTTGATTTAAGAATTAATGATAAAAAAGTTTATCTTGTGTTTCTTGCCCTGTTTATGGTGTTAAACATAGTAAACATTATACCTGCTATACATCAATATGTTAGCATGCCAATGTTAGCATTTAGCTCAAAGTACCACAGTGCCTGGGTACAGCCTCACAAAGCTGTGATAGTGTTACAATGATCTGATCATCTAATTGCATGTGTTTCATGCCCTGTTGGACCTATTTTTAGCAATGCTGCTGTGTTTCAGCATCTCAGTGTAAAGGATTGACTGAGTGGTGGAGGAAGAACACACAGAGGCCGGAGTAATCTTCACCTGGTGTATGGTTTATCTGTAGTTTACACCAGACGAACAGGCAATTCAGGCTGGTTTTGGTGAGGTTGTGTTAAAACTATATACAAAATGAAAAAATTAACTTTTCAAATGAACTTAAGGAAAACCGTAAGTCAACAAAAAGAAAACCTATGCTCGGCTCATGGCTATTGAGCGAGCAGCTGGCGGCAGAACTGAACTGTCAACTCCAACCATGAACTCCCTGAACAGGAAGCTCCTCCTACAGACGAACCAAAGTTAGTTAATAATCACTTAAGACGACACCCCTGTACTCTACTTAACATGGTATAGTCTGAGTTCCCTCTACCATAAAGCCCAGTGGATGCTCTGCGCAATGTCTGATGTGTTTGGCCAGTGTACCATCTACTCTTATAAGGCATGGGCTTGCACTGTGACACACAGCAATTCCTCATTTGTGTCAGTGTTATCAAGTTCAAGTTCAAGTTTATTTGTCATATACAGGGTATAATCATAGTGAAACGTATGACCATTAGCTCCTTCAATTGTGCAATAAAAAATAAGTGTAAAATAGAATAAGGCTCCCTGCCCACGAGTCCCGACGAGCTGCACGACGGCGAAGAACCGCTGCACTTCTCCCGCTTCTCCAGCACCAGCATGAAGAGGAAGCTGAAGGAGGATTGCGTCATCACCCAGTCTACTACGCCCAGCAGATTGATGTCCGTGGCCAGGATCACAATGCCCCCCCCTCTGGTTGAATGGCGCTGTCCGGTATTCAGTGATTTAGCCATGTTTGATAGAGCCAAGATGATAGAACCGATGGTCAGAGCTACAAAAATACAACCCATGTTGTAGTAAACAGCAGCTTTTCTTTAATAGCTAGGGTGACCAGCTGGAGAGGTAGATCTTTAATACAATAGACCTGCAGGAAATACAGTACTGGAAGTAATACAAGACAGAGGAATTTCCAATCTGTTAATCCCATTTCATCTTTGACTATATAGGCCTTTTTTGACATACCTATTGGAACATTCCCCTTAACTCATATAGCAACCGGCAATGTTGAAAATATATAGAAGAGAATCACACATGAGCAGCAAAAGTCAGAATTTAGTGAAATAGTTATCAGTAAATGTTTAGGTGATAATCATAAACTGGAACCACCAATTAAAACAACAATCATCACATTTTCTGAAACTCACAATTCTCCCATATTGTTACCTCCCACTATACATCAGTTTTTCCACAGGAAATGGCTTTGCAGTAGGGTTGGGGTTCAGGGTGAAGCCATTAAAAGACACAGAAATATTCCTCTAAACAGAAAAAACAGGAGAAGAACAGAACAACCTGACACACAGTTGACTCACTCATTAGTGAAAATATCAAAAAACACAACAAGGTGGAAACACCGCCTTCAACAAGCAGGAGGTAGCAGGAAGTGTGGAACTAAAAGGATCATCAATGTCTGTACAGTATGTGTGAAGAGAGGTGCTGAGAAAGATGTGTCTTTTTATAATGAACACAAGATCAACTTAACCTTCCAATTAACCACCACACTTTTATAGATTTTTACCAGAAGGTCAGACTGAAAAAGATCATTTCAGAAAGGTAGACTTCAAAGGTGTTTTCTGTCCCAGTCTTCAGAGCTCTGTTTAGCCTGATACAACATTGTTAAGGTATAATGAATTATTGTAACACCATATTACACAATATGGAAGTGTCACAACACATACTCTGGAGCTGAAAAATGGATCGTAAAATAAACTGTTGAAGTGTTTTTTCAGTTTCAGTGTTTCTTTTTGCTACAAGCAGTGACTGTGCGTGACAGCACAGACAGACTGATTTCCAAACTATTCAAAGAGTCATACAACAACGATACAAATTTTCACTCCAGTTGAAACATCTTCAACTTGAATGGAAGTCTTCACATCAGTTCACGGTGTTGAGTGCAATGTGCTTTAGTGTGTCTCTTTTTTTGCATTCATGCTGTCTTTAAATATCACTTTCTGTCGCATAGTCAAGGTTCATTTATTGTCATTTTACAACACAGGGTTGCACAATGAAATGAAAGTTGAAAGTTGTTAATACTACGCATACATAAAACAAGAGTAAGAAAAGAATAAAATGAAGATAAAATAAAACAATATATACAGTTACTTATATACATATACTGATATTATATATAATATCAGTATATGTTGAGGAGTCCCACAGCCTGAGGAAAGAAGCTGGTGTCTGGTGCTAACACAGCTGATACTTCTGTATTGCTTGCCAGATGGCAGCAGGGTGGGTATTGTCTTTTAGTATCCTTTGGGCTCTGTGCAAGCACCTCGCCTCACCAGTATCACTGATGCTCAGTAGATGGGTATGTTCTGGGCGATTTTAATCACCCACTGCAGAGCCCTCCTGTCCCGGGAGGAGCCGTACACATCCCATGCCAGTTTGTAACGTTTCCAGTCAGGATGCTTTGTGTTGCTTCTCTCTAAAAGTTAACAAGAACTGGGCATGGGAATTTTTCCTTCTTAAATTTCCTTAAGAAATACAATAGTTTCTGAGCTTCCTTTACCAGGGTGGAGATGTGAGATGGCCATGACAGGTTCTCCGTGATGCTGATTCCCAGGAACGTGAAACTGTTCACCTGCTCCTCCTCAGCTCCACTGATGTAGACTGGGGTGTGTGTCTTCTCCTCCTTTTTTCTAAAATCAACGATCATCCCCTTGATTTTGCTGATGTTGAGCAGTAGGTTGGTCTCTGTGCACCACTCTTCAAGATTGTTAATTTTCCTCCCGATATGAAGTCTCATCGTTGTTGGAAATCCAGCCAATGATGGTGGTGTGCAAACTTCTCTCCATGTCGGGGATTGCAGTCGTGGGTGTACAGGGTGAACAGGAGGGAGCTGAGCACACAGCTGTGGGGGGCTCCAGTGTTCAGCACTAGAGTGGAGGAGATGTGATTGCCAATCCAAACTGTCTGGGGTCTGTTTGTAAGTCCAATATCGAGTTGCAGAGTGTGGTACTCAAGCCCAGAGTGCTAAGTTTGCCAGTCAGTTTCATGGGGGAGATTGTGTTGAATGCTGAACTGAAATCAGCAAAAAACTTTCTGTTGTAGGTGTTAGGTGTGTAGGTGTTGTGTTTGTTATTTTCAAAGTGAGTGAATACTGACTTATTGAGGTACAGGGACGATAATGGCTGTCTTGAAGCAGGTGGGAACTCTCTCCTGTGACAGTGAGATGTTAAACATTTCAGTAATAACATCCACTAGCTGGTTAGCCACCTCTGTCAAGTGCTATTTGGATAAATAGTGAAGTGGAGCAAGATGGACAAACAAAAAGAGAAAAAATGTGAAAGTGGTGCTGAAAAGCTGAGAGAGAAGAGGTTGAAGTCTTGAGGCTGATGCAGCCAAATAAAAAATAAAAATAAAATAACAAATTATTCGTTTGGCACCATTACCAGTCATCTCAGCCTGATGGCACTGTCAGCAGTGAGACCAGCGATACCAGTTCAACTGGTTTAGCAGCTGGCTAGCTGGCTTTTTAGCTTTATCGGGTGCCTTTTGTGGAAACATGTCAACTTTTCATAAAGTTGATGTGCTCGTCAATGTCACTTCTCATGAACCGACCAATCACAGCCTGGGTGGAGCGGGACATTAATAACATGGTTGATTATTGACAAGTTAGTACTTAGTATTAACACATTAGAGACTAATCAACAATGTAGACCATTTTTCATCCACAAGAATTTAATGAAGGAACAAAACCTACAAAAATGATAAATGTTGGTTGTGTATTTCTTAAACTGCTGTATTGTCCAATTGGAATTAATATTGTACTAGTGGAGTATACTATATGAATATACCAACATTATATAATTCACATATTAATATTATACTAACATTATACCATCATATTAACATTATACTTTTAATTTAATGCAATAATATTATACTAATATCCTAATTTATACTAATTACTCATCCAGGTTGAGGATGGTGCATCTGCCCTCCTCCTCGGACCAACACGTTCCCCTTGTTTTATTTTACATTTATTTTACTAGTCATTGTTATTTTTGATATAAATGTTGTTCAGTAATCTTGTTTACATAAAGTGTGAGTTGTGTGGGTGGTGGTGTATCTCTGGGAGGGCTTTGGTGGGCCGGTCTGAGTCAGAATGTCCAGTGCCATTTGTCATTCTCAGGCCGTCCCTGGCTGACTCTTTGTTGAAGAGATCAAAGTGTAGCATGATGAAGAGTACGGTTATGAACAATTTTACATATTTCACAAAAGAACTGATGAACCAGTTTACGTCTTTTATTGAGAAAGGAACGAACCTTTCCTGATTTTGATGTCCACATGACCTCTGGGTCAATGAAGACTCACCGAGGACACTAATGGAAAGTTAAGTGACAACTGGCCAATTTATGAAGGGACTAATCTGATAAGTGCTAAGACTCCCACATTCCAGGAGCAGGTCAGGAAGCTTACAGTATCTGTGGAATTTACTGTCTTTACTTGATTTGCTGTTGTACATGATTGCCATTTGTGACCTCTGAACCTGTGTAACACATTATTAACACATTATTACTGTCTATTCGTAAAAGGTGTTTGGTATCTTTCAGTAACTGTGTAGGCCAAGGTTTTAATAATGGAAGAATTACATTATTACATTACATCATTAATTCTTTAGAAAACAAATTGGTAACAAAGAAAAGAATTTGAATGATTAGAATTAGATTCAGGGTGGGAAGGATGAAGATTTGCGCCGTTCGCTTCAGATACCCCCGCCCCTTTTTACAGAGGACTTCAAAACAAAAGGAAAGCTCTTGTTCACTCTTCTCTTCCCTGAAACTCTGTTCTCTTGTCTCCAGATCTCTCTAATCTTAGACTCTTGGCTTTTTGCCTTGTCCCAGGCAAGTGGGAGGGTCACCACGTGGGATGGAATGTCTCCGAGAAGGTCCGAGAGCTGGCTGCATGCCTATCCTCTGCTTCTCCTTCCCCCTCCAGAACAACTTCTTCCCTGGCCATCTGAACCACCAGGTGAAACTTTACTTTTCCTGTGATATTGAGGTCGATGCTGTAGCATGGGCATAATTAGGAAGCCAGAGGTCAGAAGCGGGATCTCCAATCAACAAAGAAACAATATCGAATGGCTTCAGGTGTTTTCCTGTGCTTCCGAACAACCTTTTAGCTGCTGAACGGTGCATTAAGGTGATTTCACTGTCAATGTTTAAGTTTTCAGCCACATAGTGATTTCCTGTGTTTCCACAAGTTAATACTTATCTTGCCAAAATATTAATTCACTGCATCACCCAGTATAAAATGGTCCTCATTCATTAATTAATTGTTCATCGCTGTGTTCATTGCATTTATTTAGTAATTTGTATGTCTAGTAGTTATTAGTTGTGTGTATAGTTAGTAGTTCAATAAACATTTCATTCATAAAGGACTCGATCACTTTGTTTGTGTTTCTGAAGTATTACGGTCACTGTACATGAGTCAAGAACTCCATAGCAACCTTCAGACTGAGAAGATTATTAATTTATTGGCTATTTATTTCCTTTTTTCAAGGGTGGTGCCGCGAGGTGAATTTAATTAAATGTAGTCATTAATTTAAACCCACTACAAGGAGTTTTTAACTGGTTCTGAAACAGTCTCAATTAAATACTGATGCCTCTATATGACCTACATAAGCAAATGAGACCAACAGCGAGAAGATCGACTATTTCTATTAGTTTCTAGTAGTTATTCTTTATTCATGTCCCCAGGTCGGATTTTTCTGCGAAAACAGACAAAGCGATTTACGGCACGCAGACTGGAAGGGCACATGTTTACATTCTGGCAAAGTTTGGCAGTGAGAAGTATGTTAGCCAGTTAAAAGGAAGAAGATTTTTTTTATTTTTGACATTATATTTTGTGGTTATGGCTGATACTGGGGCAGGATCAGCAAATTTTGAATAAAAATTGATTTGAAAAGATTCAAAACTGATACTCGCTGTTGCTGGTTAAGCTTAAAGAGTAAGTCCATCCTCAAATGCTGCTCATTTTATTTAAAAATGCCACAGCAGAGTGGTGGGTTAACATCTGTATGAGGCCTCGTGGCTACATCTGCAACCGGATGGGAGTAGAGTGAAAAACGGGTCGAGGGGGTATTCAGGGTCCTGAGCTATGGTGACTGCCATGCAAGTGATGGCTCTGTTTTTGAGATCTGAGAGGTTGGGGGTTTGACAGTCACTAGAAGCACGTTTATGTCTCTTTGAGAGAGTCACTGTGTGGGTACCTGTGCTGTAGCTGAGACAGTGTCTCTCCTGCAAGAGGCTCTCCCACTGTGTGTGGGGGACTGTCAGTACATAGTCGTAGCCCTGCTTTTATAGTGCTGTTATACTGTTCAGATCTGAATATCTAGTGAAGCTGAATATACTGTAGCACAGTTATCTGTGGCCTGTGTTGTGTTTACTGCCAGAGAAGAAATATTAATCTTTTGTTCATGTTCCATAGCATGTCTTCGCCAGGGTCCATGAAAGCAACGTTACATAGCCAGGCTAAATGAGTGGAATCAGTGGAAATGACAACCTTGAACTCTATTAAATTTGTGACTCATTAGAGGAACATGTAATCACATTGTTACGTCACTTGGTAGTTATTACATGACTATAGAAATGATAGCTGTGTGTTACAGGATATGCTCTGTGTGACTGCTGATGAAATGTAATGAAGGCTCGAATGCTCTGCAGCAGGATCTGATGGTAGCTTGTGGTTGAGTTATAGCTGATCCATTGCTTCAATCAGTCTACTTGGACTAAAACAAACTGCAGCAATCAAAACTGGATGTGATCCCTATTTTTGTCTTCATTCCTTCAGATCACAGATGAATGAGTTGAAACCCCCTCTGGCCCTCTGATGTCTGTAGCCCACTCAGCCTGCCTGTGTTAACATCATCCATCAGGATCCTTCTACACAGAAAAGATGGAATTCCACATACATTGTTTCCTCACCCACTTCATTCTTGCATCTTGCATCATGTTTCCAAGTGCGCTCCAGACCCTGTGGTGAATCATTAAGATGCTTTTCGGTTATTACTTTCTCCAATACACAAGTGTCTCGGTTCACCACTCAAGACGCCCAGAAAATCGAAGTGTCTTTCTTCTATAAACGAGAGGCTTTAAGGATTGCCAGCAACGCCTCGCTTGTCTGACTTATTCTTCTTCCTCCTCCTCCTACTCATTGTCATCTTCATCTCATGGGATGAGAGGGTGCTGGCACTATTTTAAAGGTTTTCCACCATGTGGCCAGCCTGTTCAAAAGAGCTTTCAACAAGTGAATGGAGTGCAATGCATCTGCCCACTCGCCACGGTTTCTCTTTTTTTCTCTCTCTCATGATTGGCAGTAATTTAGGGTGTGATCAAACCTACAGATTATTTTCTTCACAATTTTGTGTTCACACAAGTTCACACACCCCAGTTCAGCAGCGTTGTACAAAAATCTAGTCCCTGTGTATATGTCTTCTCAGTGGGTTCCCTCCCTCAACAACTGAGTAAACTGTACTTCTTTGAGTAGTTTTAATGCAGCATACTTGTTTTTAGAGAAAAATCATACTTTTACATTAGGATCCATTCATCGCACTGCTTTCATTTATTTATTATTTTATATATTTCTACACATTATGTTAAGAGTCTGCTGATCCCTGGTCTGCTGGCACTCTGTTACCCTACCGCAGCCACTCCCCCTCACGACTCTGTTCATAGCAGTATGTAGCAATAATGGCTTAAAGGATATTAAAATGAGATAATTGTGATAATTCATAATTGGTACAAAACTGAAGTTGAGTGATTGAACTCAACTTTGGCTTTCAGAAGTAATCAGTATTTATACTAAATAATGGAACTGAACTTAAATTAAATTCACCTTGGGGCACCACCCTTCAAAAAAGGGAAAAAGATAGTATACAGTGACCATAATACACACAAAACCGGGTGATCAAGTTCTTTATAAAATATAGGTTTATTGAACTACTAAATACGCACACAACTAACAACTACTGGATATACAAATGAATGAATAACTGCAACCATGAATAAATGCAATGAACACTACGATAAACATTTAATGAATGCAGAGGACTATTTTATACCGGGTGATGAAGTGAATGATTATTTTGGCAAGACATGTTAAATTGTGGAAACACAGGAAACAACAAAGTGGATAAAGTTTACCATTGACAGCAGCAGCTGAGAGGTTGATGGGGAGTGAAATACTTTACAATTCGATATCATGATCCTACTCCTGACCTAACGCTAAATTATTTTTAGTAATCTAGAGCATCAACCAGATGGCCAAGGGAGAATTTGCTCTGGAGGGGGAAGGAGAAGCTCTCTGGCCTTTTCGGAAGCGTTCCATCCCACGTCTCTCCTCAGGCATTTTCGGGTATACTGTCCATCACACGTGGCGACTTCAGGTCGAATCTCTCTCTCTGCAGTCTGCAGGGCGATAACATCTTCACGCACCCCCATTTGGGTGTGCTTGAGATGGTGGCAGAGGTTGCCAGAGTTTGCCAAGACTTTTTCCAAACTGTGTCATGTTGAAACACAGGCACTGAGTAGTCAGAGTGGAGAAGGTTTCTGTCAGAAGATCAGAAGATTTCTTCTTTTAGAGTTTACTGGATGCCAGCCTTCGCCCAGGACGAGACCTAACGTCAAGACTCTAAGAGATCTGGTTCCGGGGAAGACAGCAAGAAGAGAAGGGACAAAAGCTTTCCTCTTGTGTTATAGTCTTCTGTAGAAGGGGGGCATGGGTGTCCGGTGTCCGATGGCAATGGCGCAAAACTTCATCCTTCCTACCCCAAATCTAATTCCAATCATCCTCAACATTTTCTTTGTTACCAATTTCTTTTCTAAAGAATGAATGAAGTTTATGGCACGTCTAATGCTTCCATGTTTAAACAACGAGTGACAAGTGACACATAATATCACCCTATGCATACGTATATATCTCTACATATATGTATTTCTATGTGTAGACTTAGCAAGTGAAATAAGTACAGCAGAATTACTACAGGCGTAGTATGTTCCTGTCTCTGCAAAAAGGCACAGGAGAGGAGGGGGGAAGAGAGCAGACAGACACACACAGGCCTGTTCCTGTCGGTTCAATTTCTATTGTACCTGCATCAAAATCAGCTTATTAAATCAAAACTGTGCATTCTTCTTATATTGTTAGGTAAACATAATATGTCAATTAATGCACAGATCATTAAAGAATTGACAACTCTGTTCCTTTGTTTCCTGAGTTCAGAGTGCTGTGAGTCTGTGAACTTCCTGACCATCTCCTGGAATACGTGAGTCTTTTGGTTATCAGATTAGTCCTGTCGTGAATTGGCCAGTTGTCACTTAACTTCCATTAGTGTCCTCTGTGAGTCCTAGCAGGGCCTGTTTCTTGACCCAGAAGTCACGTGGACAGCATCTGTCATAATGTAAATATTCAAATGGTGTACATCTTTGTGACTTTGTAGCTTGATGAAGAGAGACAGAAAAGTAGAGAAGAAATTACACACACATATTAATGTACTTAATAGATTATGATATTAATGTAATATTCACATGGGAATTTTGTGACAAACGGACCGGTGTATGTACATACATGTGTATATTCACTTCTTTATCTGAGAAAGACCATCCGTGGTCATTTGTGTGTCAGTATATCCACAGCAAATAAAAGTGGGAATAATGTGCTGGTATTTTTTCTTTTACTTATTAAGTTAACTGCTAGTCATCAATATAACTACTTGAGTTAGAGTACAAAAGTATCAAAAGTTCAAAAGTATCTACTGAAAAACAACTAAATGACCTCTAAATAATGTTCTGTATATTACAAGCATTAATTGTAACCTATTTCAACAGATAATAAAATAAGACTACTTGATGTTACTGACTTAGTATGCTTGAAATTAACTAATGTGTTGGTAAAACACTGTAGCCTTTAAACGTGGTTGGACCTGTTCTGCTCCTCTGGTGAGATTTTTTTTCCCATTTACGGCGGCTATATGCACTATTTTTGACCTCCATCATTTTGACCCAGAAACACATTTTTCTGTACGTAAGGAGGAAAGTCTCCGCTTTAGGGTGATACCACAAGTCAAAATTAATACAATGTTGCCGTTGCTGTTCTGACTGGAGTCACAGCCTCTCCCTGGCTGAATCCTATTGTCTCCCCGATCGTTCTCAAAGAATTCTGGGCCAGATTTACTATGATCTAATCTACATCTGCTTTTGTTTCTAATAATCGATTTTTAGTTACTGTATTTCATCAGGTCTCAAATAATGGCTGGGGGCGTGGTCGACACGAACAAATAAAGTCTGTCCACTGAAATGCTAGAGGGCTTTTAATTTGAAACAGACACAGGAAGTGTTGAGTTTGTATTGACAGCATATTACAATAACAAAAATTTAACAGGGCAAACAGGAGCAGATCAGAAAACAAGGAGGCTTTATACTAAAATATGACCAAATATGCTTATCAAACAAAGGGAATGAAAAACAAAATACTGTATGTAATATAAGCCTGCTTCAAATAAAGGCCTTCCTCACTAAAAGAGCAGGCAAGCCAGTTTTTTTTTGGTAAAGTAGGCAATGTTACAGTTGTATAATGAAGAGGTAATATTGTTTATACAGATAGTAAATAATACTGGTCCAAGGACAGAGCCCTGGGGAACTCCCTTTGTAATGGGGAGAAAAGAGGACTGAATATTACCTATCTTGACACACTGCAACCTATCAGAGGGATCATTCTGAATCCACAGCCAGCTACCTTAAGTAACCTTTAAGAACACATGAAAAAGAAATGAAATCATCAGTCCAGACTCTGCTTTGCTATTGGTTAATTTTGTCGTATTTTTTTAGCAAAAGGATTTAATGACTATTTAACGACCCTCATTTTAAAACCTTTGCATCCTCCCCTTTAATTATGTTATGTTCTCATTCCCACCAAACTACACTTATATATATATATATGTATTATATAATTACATTGATTGGACCATTATTTTTTTGCCTGTAAAGCTATATTTATGCACCATTACACTGTAGTACCATCAGGGTATACAAATAAACTACATGTCTCATGGAAGATGTCAGATATTTTTTCCCATGACCTAAAAGAATACATCCTCAAGATTTAGAATAAACCCCGCAAAGCATACTTTGTGTGAACTAATCTCCACTACAGTGTCCTCTTTTACTTTTCCCTGGATCAAAGACTTGGAGATATTTGAATAAACTGCTTCAAAGAGCTCTAAACACAATGGCGATCTTCTCTCCTTGGGCTTCATCACCTTCTCCACCATGTTTTCCCTCTTTACTCCACAGTGTCTCTTTCTCTGTCGACCATGTATTTGTTCCCTGCTCTCCTCTTCTCTGTGTGACTTTCATTTTCTTGTATCTCTCTTTGCATGCCATGCTTTTAACTCTGAGCACCTTCATCTGCCTCTCTCTGTGCTGCTGCGGCTTTTTACTGATGCTGGGCTGATGTCATTCCAGTGGCTGTCCTTGAGCACAGAGAGCTGCTTGGGGGATGGATAAAGGCTTTAGAGGAGGTAGCTACTTGAACACACACAGAGAGTCTGGCCAGAACAAAATACAGTCAACCACCAGTGTTGTTGGGAAGGTTACTTTCAAAATTAGCGTTTGGCTGCTATTCCCTATGAAAGTCCTCTGGTGAAAGTATACGTTTAAAGGAATAGTTCAATATTAAGGGACATGTGCTTATTTGCGTTCTTTACAAGAGTGAAATGAAAAGAGGAGGAGTCAGGCTGTGGTTAGCCTAGCTTAGCTTTGTCTAAAGCTTAAAGTTCACTAATTGACATGTGTGTAATCAATTTAATATATACAGACAGAAGTAGTGTAGTAGTAGTGTAGTGTTAGGCAGAGTTGCCAAAAGAATTTCTTGGTGAACAACAGCCTGCCACAGTGTGTAGTATTACAGTCTTGTTATCAGTGAGTTTGCCAGGTTTGGTACCATTGTGCCTGTACAGAGACAAAAACCAAAACCTGTGCTCACCGACTGTATGTCACGCTGTAGCTGGAGACATTACATCGTATTCACAGAAAGAAAACAAATAAGCTTATTTCCAAAGTGTTGAACTATATCTTTAACCTCTACACTTTGGAATAAATGGAAAAACTGGTAAACACGAGCAGTAATAGCGATGCTGGCTAAAGCACGAATGAAAAAAAAAGTCACCTTAAAAGTAGCTTCATAAAAAGCATAACTACACGCACACCACGTCCATTAAATGAACATTTCAATCCTGATTGGATCTTTGTTGTGTCAAAATGTTTAAAAATGATCCACACAGTATATCTGGCTCTGAAAGCAAATCAAAATCTATCCATAGGCTAATAGACTGTATGATGACAGGTGTGATTAACCATCCAACCCACCCACACGGTAAACATCCCAAAACAATTCAAGCAGTATATAATCCAAACTGAAGCAAGGTAAATCAATCCTAAAGAATGGGAGTACAGAGACATTAATACACCAAGTATATCAAAAATATCAAAAATATATCCCAAATAGCTGTAAGTTACATGAAAGGAAATATTATACGTTACCAAAAGCATTAAAAAGGTATTTATCTTTATCTGTTTTATTTCTATATTCCATATAAGTGAAGATTGATTTGGCACAATTAATAACAAATCTCACATTTAGGCTTTTTTTTATGCACATGGAATTGGAATTTGTTAAATAAGCACCTTAACTAATAGGAACACCAGAAAACAGATCATAGAAAAGTCCACTGTCATTTAGATGTGCTCCCTCACTAGTGTTGGGGCCTGAAAATGGCACCAAATATCCATGGAAAACTGTTAGGATTGTGCCGGACCTCTCAGAGCTAATGAGGCCCTACAGGTAAAGAGATACTGTTGGCATCAGAGGACTGGTTGTTGGCACAGTTGAATGCAGCTAAATGGTTCACAAATGCCGATGCCCACTCTGGATTCTGGCAGATACCACCAGCAGACGAAAAAAACGAGAAGCTCAGTACACTCATCTCCCGCTGCAGGCGCTGTTGCCTCAACATCTTGCCATTTGGCATGCACTCAGGACCAGAGTACCTCCACAGATGCCTGTCTCATCTGGTAGATGCACTCGGGGGGAGTAATAATCATGAAGATGATATTCCTGTGCATGTGGAGGGATAGGGCGCAGCGTGAATAACCACTCACAGCAGTTTTGGTGTGGCTCCAAGAAGCTGGCCGGATGCTAAGTGAAAAGTGGACACTTGCCAATGCAGACCACAGGCCAAAACCAGAGGATCAGCTGACACATGAGCAGCCCTCACACAAAGACCAGTCCATACTAAATAACACCCTGCTGCCCACAGCCTGCTGGAAACTGAGCAATGATATGCACAAGTGGAGAGGGAGTCACTGGCACGGTGTGGATTTATTGGAGATTCAGCTCATTACTGACTGGACTTCAGTTTTCCATAGAGGGCTACAACAAATGTGGCCATGTAACAGTCTGAAGCACTTGGCAGCCTGCCTCCTAGATGTCACAGTTTGTCAAGGGTCTCCTAGCAAGACTGCAAACTGTCTCATGATCATAAAGGCAGGCCATGCACTGGCAGAGGAGCAGATGAAAGTGAAGCTGAACCATTTATCAACAGAGTAAGAGACAAGCTGCTGGCTACTCAGGCTGTTTGTGTACCGGCTGAATTACAACACTTAGCATAGGAGCAACAGGGAGACCTTATTTGCAGTCAGCTAATGGACAGAAAATGTGGCTCTAGTTGGTGGGGATGCCACAGAGCCTGCCAGGTTCATCAGAGTGAACTGTACAGTATGTGAGCACAGAGAAGGTTACCTCCACTGGCTATATAAGCAGACATGTTAGAGTGTTTGAGGGGAATATAGATTTAGACAAAGTGGTGAGTATAGTGCAGTGTTCATTTCGTCAATGAAAACTATGATGTATTTGTTGACAACCTTTTTTCAAGACGAAAATGAGACCAAAATAAATGTAACCTTTGAAAACAAGAACCATGACGAATTGTATTAAATTTTTCATCATAGATGGAAAACTAAATGATAAAATGAAAGATGGGCAAATGAACAAATGCAAAATTATTCAATGACCTGCATGTATCTGCAGAATCACACACTCCTGATTAGTACAGTATCCTCCACCGCCCATAAATATCTCAGAAATGTACTTACGCTTGAGACAAAGCTGACGACTGAGTAAAAACACCAGATAACACACTGAACCACTGGTCAGGAACCATTGGAGCTCTGGAACTAGATGACCCTGCAAATCCTGCAAGAACGTCAACTCATAATTGTGAAGTTACTTAACTGTATAAGAATCCACTTCTGGCAGTAAGCATGACCCATAGTCAGACTGGCCACAGTTATGAGGTTGGAAAATACCAGAAGCTTCCTTTAATAACCCTTTAGCTGTTTTCCTTGATGTTTCACTCCAGGCTTATGGCTTAGTCACCGCCATGTTGAATTTCTTTCAGGATAGGTTTGGCTACGCAGAAATTCTCTTATTTGACATGTGAGTTGTACTATACATGTTCTAGGACAGCTTTTATTAAAAAAAGCTATTATCTGTATGTCCAAAAGCTTTCAACACACAGGAAATATCTGCATGTGAAGGACAGAGGACGGTGTCAATGTCGTTAGAAAAACTACATTGATACAACATTCTGAACCTTAATTATGTCAAACATGTATTGATGGTATACAATATATTATATATATGATCATTTCTCATGAATTTTCCTCCCTCCTATAGTTATAGTATCTTTCTTATTTCTTCTGACTTTCTTATTTCTGATGAGTAGTATATTACAGCCTGATAATCAGGCTGAATTGCCATTTAGTTTTACTTTGTTCATTCAGCCTTTAGCTGGTTAGCTGGCTCTTTGGCTGAATGTTGATGCGTTAGCAGACACAGAACGATATTAGCATTCGCTCTGAGTTGTGTTTGTGCCCACCTGATGAATGTCAGTCCAATATTCACTCTCCTTTTAGCTCTGTTTCGATCTCCACCAACTCCTGAGAAAAATATAGCTCTTTAGCTTCTAATGCTCCACTATGTTCACCAGATAGTAACTAACTGTGTCTGTCTGCTGTTTCATTGACCAGGTTGATGAGAGCCCTGAGACTGAACCAAAACAGCTGGCAGTTAAACCAAAAGACGCTGAAATGCTCTGTAGAGCTGTGATAATTCTCTCTGGGTTTGTCACTGTGAGTGACACCTTTCACATTACACAGAGCCATTTGAACCATAGTTGATATAAAACTATCAATTAGTGCAGCTTTATATTTTTTTTGCTAGAATTGGCGAGACCGAAAGAAAATAGCTTAAAAAAAGAGAAGATTTATGATCTTGAAAAGTATTAAAATTTCATAAAAGTCTTACTTTACACTGTACAATTACATGTCATTTTGTTGCATGCCCAATCTAAAACCCTGGACTGAACTAGAATTATCACCCCACACTTTTGTGTGCCTCCACCCCCTATGCACAGAATGTGTATGTTCACATGTGATAAAAAGGCTTTCTAACTTACTGATTTGAGATTCCCCCATCCCTCATTGGTGCTCCATGATGAGTGATGATGATAATGTAGCTTGCATAATTCTCCACTCAGGAGAGGAAAAAAAGTACTATCATGCCAGTTCACACAGGTCTAATATTATATTATCAGGTGACCTCTGACCTCTCTGGTTGTCGAAATATGGTTGGTAATTTATGGTGGATTTTTACTTTATAAATTGACAGAAAACTGAGATCACAGTTATTACAAATCAATGTGGTGTAATACCATTTAATTAATAACCAATCAGAGACTCTCAGTGACTTCAGTGTTTTGATTACCGACCAATCAGGAATATCCCAACCCATCAGGAGGAGCGTAACATGAAAGGTTTAAAAACTGATGCCGGGAGAAATATTGTTGTCTTGCATTCTGAATCCAAACCCTTTGTGTTTCAGATTTGTACTTTCTGCAATCCGAAGAATAAACTACTTTGTATTAGATGAAGTAGAGAGTTTCGTTCTTCTGTATCTTTGTGTTTGGTTCCTACGAACCTATTAGTGGTTATTTATTTAAAGTTACTGAGGCTGAACAAGAGGAAGGAAATTATCAATTCATTTCCTATTGTCTCATTCATTATTCTGCATGTTTCTCAACTTTCATTCACTATGCTCAGTCAGGCATAGACTTACATGTTCCCTACTGTAGTTATTTAGTGTGTTTAAATTGTTTTTGTTTCCATGTGGTGTTTTCTGTAGCTACCATGAAGGAAACAACACTTCCTCCAGAATTTTCACATTAAAGTCTTGGGAAGGGAAAGATTCATCCAAAAATAACACTTACACGTAGTCCTTCACAATTCAAAACTTGACGGTAGCTTCACATCGGTCAGGAGTATGGCAAGGAAGAATTAGTTCACCCAGCACTATTATTTGAGACTGAGTCATTATTCAAACACCAGTCCTTACATCAGAATTTACGGTGTATCTTTTTAGAACAAATAATATGAATGTAGATTTCAAACAGAATGAGGCAGAGCTCTTCTTTAAATTAACTGTCTGATCACAGCCATTGATGCAAACAACACAGAGCTTCTGATATAAGGCCAGGGTTCTGTTCTTTGTGTGTGGATAACTGAGTTATCCAGATTAGGACTTTGATGATTTTACACCAGAGTGGATTTTTTTGTTTTTCGAAGCTGGTTTAAAATTCATCTGGAACTGTTGTGAAAGCAGCGAGTCCTTAAACCTAAACCTGCAAAAGTGCTGTTTATTGACATGACCAAGACATTTTACCGTAAACCATATACATTTGGTAATTTACAAATGGCTCACTTTCTTAGATTTATAATGAAACAATGTTGCTATAATTATCATTTTAGATGCAGATTATTGAATTTAGTAATACTAAACAACCACATTAATAGTGTTAATTTAAAAGTATTACTTCTCAAACCTATATCACAGATACTGTGAGCAAAGAGAAATAAAGTCAAGTAAAAGATTCTGACTGTTAAAAGACCAATGGATTTGATATTCAAACACTAAAACATATTAAATGTTTAACTGCAGAATTCACTTCGCTGGGAATTGTTCCTGCAATTAAAGCAACATTTTCAGAGATTTCAGTATGGTTTCATTTTTATAGCAGGCTGATGATTATCACTGAAAAGTCTCTCCCCTATTAATCATGCACCCACATCACTTATAATCTAACCACATTCACTGGTAATATCCAAACAGTGGAAACACTGTGGGGCACAATGTAGAAAAAATAGCAGCAGTAATGCAGGAACACAGAAAATGAGACTTGTGTCCATGAATCTTGCCCCAGTGCATGCTGGGAGGATTCCCAGCACACCCACATCATGTAACTGCAATCACATGATAAGCACTCAGCCAAACATATGAATGCTGATCAGTTTTACCTCTCTACTCATTTTTGCCTTTATTCTAAAATAAGAGCACGCTGTTGTTCAATATCTAATCTTAAACTCGATTCAACTCTGCGCCCAGCAGGTAATTATTAAACTAACTTAAACCTCGTGTCTGACCTACAGCACAGTGGCCAGAGTCTTTATCCTCTTTCATCCCTGCCTGACTGTGACTGACTGAGTCCTAAAGTTAGAATTCTGCTTCTCCAGGCTGCACATAAGCGAACATACACGGGTGTTGTTTGGACACGTTTGTTTGTGTTCAACAAATCCAAGATAAAGTGATGTGTTACGTCTTTGTTCATCCTGATAATTTGCATACGGCTATTTCAGTTCTTCGAACGTAAGTGCAGGATTGATTGGACGAACCTGAATTGATTTATCCCTGATTACTGCACGCACCCATCTTGACCGAAAAGCCATATAAGTAGAGAGAGAAAATCATGATATCTGTCATATGGAACTGCAGAAATGGCTAAAAGAAAGAGCCCAGTTCTTCACAGCAGCGGAACAGCAGCTCATAATGGAGGGTTATGAGGAGTTCAAAAGCTATTTAAAAGGCAAGGGCTTCCAGAACTACAGAACAAGGCTAGCAGAAAATTGCAGATAAATTAAATGGGTAAGTAATCTGCAAATATAAATGTAATGTTTTTCAATGTCTATGGCGTCCTTATTTTGGCATTTAAAAGAAGAATTATATGATTTGCTTTCAAAGCCAGTGGCCCAAACAGGACATGGGAGCAAGTTAAAATTAAATGATGTGTACTGGGCTCCCTTTGCTATTTCTGCTACTTGCTTACTGATAATTTTATGACAGTGTATTCTGTAATATAGCCAACAGGAGTGGTGGTCCAGCAGCCCCTGACAGCTGGAGCTGGCAATCCACCAAAACTACAAATGGCCAGTGTTGGAGGGCACACCAGGTGGAACTTTCTCACAGCCGGTGCCTAATTTTATTTTCAATTACTTCTGAAGTTGTAGGACATGTGGTGAAGCTGCTGCCAATACCTCAGCTAGGTTGGGGAGCCATCTGTAAGTTTTTAAAATCGCAATGTGTTCATTAGAATATTAGGAATTGTTTGTCTTTTGAATATTAATCTCTATCATCAACAGATGGTTGCAAATGAAGATACTATTTCCATTTGCTCAGTTCAGGCTGAGGTTAGTTGCAGTGGGTGTTACATTATGGACAGATGAACTCACCCAGGGCATTGCTATAAATGTGATCGTAGCAGGAACCCAATTACCTAGATGATCTTCCTTCAGCTACTGGCACATGCAGTGGGAAAAGGGAGAAAGATGTGAGTTCATTGTTGTAGTTTTTTTTGTCTAGTTTGTTGTCTGTAATTTACTTAAAAATAACCAATAATTCATAATTCTGTGGGAACCTGAAGATGTACACTCCCTGTACCAGATGTACCTTAAAAGAGAAAAAAAAAGGAGTAAGAAATGCAGTATTGTGCTGTAAAGCTGGAAAAAAAGAACTGGAAAATGATATTCAGTTGCTTGATAAACAACTTGTAAGTGGCAACACTGTTTGAATTATATATTGCCTCACCTAACTGTAACTTAACTAAACCTTTTTATATTTCTCTTCTATTGCAGGACCAAGTCCAGTAAAATGAAAATAAATTCATTTAGAACATGTGATCAAATGTTTTCTTTTCTTTCAAGAAACAAATCGCCAATCAAAGTAACTCCACTCCATGTTTGGGGAACATGGGGAAAATGCAACAGGAAATATACACTTATCCAAAACATTGGGCCACAATCCTGTCCCTTGCAGCTCTGCCAGTGGGTTGTTCAAGGTGCACTAGTTCAAGGTCATCATCAGGCTGCATCCGCCGCATCTTTTTGAATGGTGGCAATGTTATGCAGCGCACAACATGCCAATGTGAAGACTACAAAGACACTGAAACCTTCCCTTCAGTTGCCTAAAGGTCATTTAAATTTGAGTCCTTGTCCTGGCTAGGGCTGCGTATCCCAGAGCCAGGACAAGGACCCCCATATCCCCTGTCTTTGAGCAGGACCCCATCATAATGACCTGTAAGACAACAAATTAGTCATTAGAACAAAACTAATAAGGCAAAGCAACTGGTGCATATTTTACAAACTCCATTACTTATAAAACATGCACAGATCCAGGCCACTTTGCTTCAACATGGTTTATCAGACAGGAAGCATTACAGATCATCTGAAAATTGTAAACGAGTGAAGGCAGGTCAATTATATGTGAATGTGTGGCAAAAACTGTCTAATTAGGCTGCTTAAGGTGTACCTGCACATTTATGCTGCGGAACCCCTTCCTGTTCACAAAGTCATCAGGGCCAGATGGAGAGTTTAACTTAATGTGAGTGCGGTGTACTGCCATTAGTCTGTTGTTAAAATTATTCATCAAAATCAAAATATTTGAAGGTAATATAACCTGCACACAACTTTTCCCAGCCTTTCTGCATCACCAACAGTCTACAAGAATGTACCACTCGCGAAGCACAATGCACAAGGTCTGTGTACTTCCCAGCGCATTACTGCGACGCGTGTTGTTGTGCATTTGTGGCTCCAGTAAATTGTTCAGATAAATGATACAGTCACAGCTGAAACGGTGTCTTTCCAGCAAAAAAAACCGGATCCTGCACAGAATTACTTGCACAAAATCCCACAGTGCAATACCTCACATTCAACAGATCTGAAAATGACAGTTACTCTAAATTCTCATATAAAAGCCAGTATTCAAAAGAGAGCAAATGATGAAAGACTTAAATTTAATTTAAATTTAAAAAACAAGCAAAGTGGAAGCAACTGGAAATAATTAGTATGAAAACAGTATTTGTGTTAAAAAGAGAAACAGAGAGCAGTAAAGTGGTGAATATGACATGACTCTGTTGTACTGATGGAATTAGTGCTGTGGGAATGTACCTCATATTGAATTTATCATGACAACAGGTAGACATGGAGGAAGTGTTGAGGAATAGAGGAATAAAGGCCTGTCTCTGTTATACGTCTGTTCCAAACAAAGGCCCGGTTCTCTCTGCACCTGAGGTAAATAAAGGCTCTGGCTACTTTTTCATAAAATACAGCATACAACTGTAAATCTGTCAGTGATGGCATAAAAATAGTATTCAGTGTCTGAAATCTCAGTTTACTGCTCACTGTGGAGTAAACTATGAGTGTTTATTACGTACGGGACGGTGAATGAATGGACGAGACAGTCATTTTAGACACAGCTAGTGACAGCTCAAAGCTCACTTCATTTTCATCTTATTTTTGGCAGTGTATGTACAGCATCAGCAGCCGTCCACAACCAAATGACAAAATAGCACCCTGTATGTGTGGGCAGAGGAACTTAAAGGCGTGTCAGCACAGGAGGCATTTCGGCCCTGTTTTTCAGTCATCCATCTCATGTGTGTCCGATAGACATAGCTTCTATTCCAATCAATCCAACTGTGTGCAGCTTCACTTGTGTTTAACTTCCACTGCATGCACGTAACTGCGACCCGAGACGTGTTTGTGTACTTCAAATCTATTTTCTTCTGTAATACATGCATAACTATAGTGATTGTGTGTTTGGCTCTGAGTGCTGCCAAAACGTGGGTGACCTACGCTCAGTACTGTGTCTGAATGCATCCTGTGTAGACACGGACGGAGCTCTGAAGCTGCTGCTCTGCTAACGTGCTGCTTTTGCCGTACAGCCTGTGTAGAGTCGACACTGTGTAATTCAAATATCTTATTAAATGGGAAGTGGCATGAAATACAATGATGTACCAGAGTGACAGCGCTCCTCTGAATTCCATCCAAATGTAGTGGAAATTTTAACCAAATTTTGAGAAAATCTGCAAAGAATAAAAAAAAGCAAATGAATGTGTGTTTCTGTCTGATTATGAGGAATTGGAGATGACGTAATTAAATGAGCGCCAGTCAACCCTCAAACAATGAAAAACTGTTTAGAAAACACATTGAAAATATGGCATTTATTATTTGTTTCATGTATTCAAGGAACATTACAGTCTCTTTAACACGCCACACAAATCTGATGTTTTCATCTGCCACTGTATATCATCTCTTCTGTGGAGCGGAAGCCTCAGTGGATGTTTAGGTCACATGTATGTCAGGATACTGAGGTAGTAATATATATGTTTATCCTTTGAAGTTACCATATTTTTCATACTTGAACCACAACAGAATGATGCATCCACAAGCACTTAAACAGACTGTTACATTTTTATTAGTATTATTTATTATTATTTAAGAGGGTAAAATATTTCCACTGTGAAGGGGCTGCAGCCCCACACCAGCGCCAAAGGCTGCCTCACAGCAAAAGGTACTGCTTAGAATTATTATGCTCACGCAATATATTCCAACATTATACTGTGTATAAAGTCCCACCACCACCACCCTTTTTTTTGAGTGAATATACAACCCTTTGAAAAGTAACGCTTGGAGCGTTCAGAACGCCTGCTGAAAGACATGGGCATCCTCAGCAATGAGTCACACAGGCACTGCAGAGGCTTCTGCGGTGCACAGTCTCAGATCAGAGCAGAGAACCTTCAATTATAAAGCTGCTCTGGGACAAGACGATGTCAGCCTGGGTTCACACAGTTTACACTTGGAAGGGGTGAGGCAGCGGCTGTTTGCTTGGACAGCACTTACTGCTGCCACAACTTGACTTGCATAAGTTCTCTAATGAGTTAGATGAAAACTGTGCAAACGTGGCTCAGCCAAATGAGTCACAATAAGTAAATAAATAAACAACAAACTCAACAGCTTAAGAAATACGAGGCAGTAGTGTAGTGGAGAGAAAGTCTGGCTCCTGTGAAGTCTATTTACACACCTTTTTATTTGCAGACTGTGGTTTATCATCTTTGTAGGCTAATATTTCTTCTAATGTAATCTTTCTGACATAAATTCATACACCACACTTGAAAATATAGATACCATCATATATGTGAAAATATAGTCTATGCTAATCTGGAAATGATGCACCGTTTAGTAAAAAGCAACACCTACACCCTCAACTCACTGACTACGTGTACAGTGTGTAAACTAAAAGGTACTCTGTTCATTAGTGGTTCTAAAGAGTGCTGTTTTGATGAACAGGGCCCATGGACTCTTGAGGACTGTTATGCCTTGGGGCAGCTACAGTCACTCAGATCTGGTTAAGTTAACGTGTGTGTAAAGCACTAAAGTATTCAAGCAAAATATTAATTGCTGACAGTTTCTCACTCTGTTTTGGGCTGTAAAATGTCAGTAGTGGTACTTGTTATAACACCTAATACCACCATTATTTAGCATTTATCTTTTACCTTTAGTGTGACAATAGAATGTATCTTTTGTGAACACCAATGGTCCTCCTTTGGTATCCCCTGCAACTTATTACCAAGAGTGTGAAATATCAGATGCGACTACGTCAAATTGTTGTAATTAAGTGCAATTTCAAGGTACTTTTACTTTACTTGAGTACATCCATTTGATTCTACTTTATATTTATACTCCACTACATTTCAGAGGGAAATATTGTACTTTTTACTCCACTACATTTATCATTATTAGTTATTTTGCTGATTAGGATTTTACAAAGAAAACGTATTAACTTGAAAAATATAACACCTTGTTGGAGATGAAACTACCCAGCAATATACTGTATAATGTATTGCAAATTAGGTTGAGCTCGACTGACTACAACAGTAACATGCTTCCACATGAATGCACCAGTAACAGTAATAAAATTATATTTAACAATGTAACAATGTTTGTCTGCATTTGATGATAATATTTCAAAGCTTTTACTTAAGAAAGATTCTGAATACAGGACTTGTACTTGTAATTCATTCTTTTTCCACCACTGTTATTACCACTTTTACTTAATGTGTGAACAGATTGTAACATAACTTAAAAAATGAGACCTTCCCCGACTTTCTCGGATGACTGTAACAGCCTGTAGACTGATTTCTATGTAAAGGACTCGGGACGGTTTTGTGTGCTCCCAGCTGCCTTTGCTGTCTTCAGCTCTGCTACAGCTCTAACAGTGAGCAACACGAGCTAAACGATCGGCACACACCACAACACAGACTCACAACTGGACACAGGCAACACATCTTATTTATAATATTCCGTCTAGTTCACTCACCGTTAGCGTTTTCATCCAGCTA
>NTHP01000245.1:8519-24380 GCA_003416845.1 Oplegnathus fasciatus
TATGACCCGGGTGTCGGCAGCGACTTTCCCAGAAAAATCACAAGCGGCACAGAGTTAGACTTTTAACAAGACTTTTAACGCAATAGACTCGCTCTTCAACTCACCTGTGTGTGAAGCGGCGTGCTGTTTTTTCCCATCTCTGCTAGCGTTGTGAGTAAACAGTTATTATGACCGAACAAACAAAGAAAAGGTTGACAACTGCAGATGATGAAACTGAAACTTAAACTGAAGTGAGGTCCAAAAACACACCTGCAATTACAGATTATTGCCATAAGTGCCGTGAAAGACAACAAAATGTAAAATCTTCAAGATTACAACTTTAAGTTTTTTTTACTTACTGTACTGTACTGTGCTGTACTGTGTTGCTAAGGTCTAAGGTGCAATTAACTTTAAGGGATTCCTTAAATGTAAGACCAAGATAAGGAGAAAACCTTAAGGAACATTTTAAGGAAACCTTAAGGAGAAGACTTGAGGGTGTTTTGTGAGACACTAAAACGCAAATGACAGTGTGTTGTCATATTGTTCCAAGAGAAAATCAAAAGCTTTCAACTCATTCTCTGCCTGAAAACAGCCAAACCTTCAGAGGTGTCCATTCATACAATAGTACTGTGTTTTAATGAGAGCATCAAGTATACCAAGTGAATATGTACCAAGCAGAAACCAACAATCAAAACAACAGTTCAGGGCTGGAGCAATAAAGTCAGTGTCTCTCTCTATGATCTTTATGGAGAATGGAAACTCGGAGACGGTTGCCCCAACGTGGATCTGTATGCCTAGAGGGAGAACGCTGAGTGCCCCATGTTCTTTTCCCTGAGAGACCAGGATGCACCGATGGGGATAAATGCACTTGCACACGTGTGGCCACAGGTTCTGCTCTATGCATTTCCCCCTCTGGCCCTGATCCCACCCAGGCTGGCCAGAGTGCAAGAGAGGGGGTTATCACTCATCCTGATAGCCCCTCATTGGCCAGGGAAGCATTGGTTCGCAGACATCAATTAGCAGTTACATACATTGTTCCCTGTACGTGCATTATGCATCTATGTGGACAAAACACAGGGGTTTAGGAAAACGGATCAGCTGTTCGTGTCATGGGTAAAACCTTATACTGGTAAGCCTATCACCAAACAATGGCTTTCTCATTGGATAATTGGGGCCATTTCTTTGGCCTACAGCAGCAAGGGGCTTCAGGCCCCAGCTGGTCTACGCATTCACTCTATTGGGGGATGGCAACATCCAAGGCCCTGTTTAGAGGTGTGTATATCCAAGATATATGCTTGGTGGCCAGTTGGGCTTCACCTCATACCTTTGCAAGGTTCTATGCATTGGATGTCACTGCGCTCCCTTTGGTGCATACCGTGCTGAGTGTGAGCTCCTCTGAGGGTCACAATTCGTCAGTCTAATGATTGGCAGTTGGTCTCAAGATAAGCTTGTCTGGCAATGCCGGAGTCAGTTTATCCCCACAGTGAGATACCGAGCAAATGTTTGAAAGAGAACTTTAGGTTACAAAGGTAACCCCGGTTCTCTGATAACATGAGTGAGGTATCTCACCAGACCACCCTTCTTGCGTGAAGCAAGGAAGAGGTGTTCTTATTTTGAATAAGCTGGTGACGCTACATCATCTCCTTTCATAGGGAGAAGATGTCCCTCCCCTTGATGCAGTCATCACGACTGCCAGCCAATGAGGCTGGAGTAATGGTATTGGGCTTCTGAGGACTATGCAGAAGGGCGTACCCTATAGTGACATACCTTACTTATCAGAGAACCGGGGTTACCTCTGCAACCTAAAGTTTTACACCAAGTTCAACACCCATACAGGGACAAATCTATCACAGAAGAAGCAAAGAGAACAATTTCTACCTACACAAGCTACAGGAAAAAGACCACAATGCAATGTACTTGCAGTGTTCAGAGGCAGGGCAACCCTCGCTTTTGAAATCTGGAAGAACTCCCTGTCTGCTATTTCTATCACGGTTTCTACCTCAATCATGCAGCTGAATATAACAGGTTCACACGTAAATTGGATGTTGATGAATTTTTGGGGAAGACAAAACTGGGGAAGTCACAGACTTGATAACCAGAGAAAGTGTAAACTTGTATAGCATACATTTGAAAAGGGCAGCAAAAATATGAAGTATCAATGATTTATAGTTAAAGGGGCTGTATGTAACAATTCACATTTATTAAGCGTTTTTTAAGCTTTTTTTAATCGTTTTTTGTTGCCAATGTGTGAACGGATTGTAACATAACTTAAAAAATGAGATCTTCCTCGACTTTCTCGGTTGACTGTAACACCCTGTAGACTGACCCTAACAGTGTGTAAAACGAGCTAAACGACCAGCACACACCACAACACAGACTCACAACTCAACACAGGCAACACGTCTTATTTATAATATTCCGTCCAGTTCACTCACCGTTAGTGTTTTCATCCAGCTAATGTAGCTCTGCTGACGTTGCTGAGCCTCTCGGTGAAAGTTAGACAAACAGCGATAAGCTGGCCAGCAAGCTATCAACATTTTCTAAAAACTTTATTGAAAAGCAAGCTGTCAACATGATGCCTGTCAATCATGTTCAGTCTCGTGTGTGTCACGTCACGTTTTGGCCGATGCTGGCTCGCGCCACAGGTATCATTGTTAACAAGCATTTTCTAAATGTTACATACAGCCCTTTTAAGGCTGGAGTTATTCTATAGCTTTCTCACTGTTAGCAAATTCCAACACCAAAAATAACAATGCATTAGTCTGTCTTTCAAAACTTTCCGACTTCCCTACCCTGCCTGTGGCACTCAGCCCCAAGCCCATTGGCTCCAACTGCAGATGTAAATCTTTAAAAACAGGTCCCAGGTATGTTGTTTAGTTTTGAAAAATGGTAAAAAGTAATTTCCTAAAACAGCTGAGCATTGTAGTTTTTAGGAAATATTCCTCAAACAGGAGGAAATTGTGCATTTGTCGGGGACTATTTTTATCCACAAATGAATACACATCTGGTGCTCTTGTGAGTATTTACGACTTCATGACGGTGTATTTGGGATTGGCCTAAAATAAACTACACTGGCCATGTTCATGGTAATACTGGAACATGTCACCCAGTGTGACGATGTGGCTCACTGATATGCTTTAGCCATGCTAATGGCATGGCTCTATGGATGGCAATGTCAGTTGGTTGGTCGGAAAATATCGAAACCATTACAGTATTAGATGGACTGCTGTGGCATTCATGGTCCCCAGAATAATCCTAATGACTTTGCTGGTCCCCTAACTTTTCTCAATGGATTTGTACCGAATTTTGTACAGACATTCATGGCTCTCAGACGATGTATCCTAATGACTTTTCCTGTAGCACCACCATGAGGTTTTGTGTGAAATGTGTTGACTACTACTCGATGGATTTATATGAAATTTGTTACAGACATGCGTACGTATATGTATGTTATACTTTGGATCAACTGTAATAACTTTGGTGATCCCCTGACTTTGCGTCTAGCACCATCATTAAATTTTTTATGACCAAAGACCTGCAAAACTAATGACATTCTTGTCAGCCTCCTGCACTTTGTGTTGTATATTATGTGCAGGAGGGTGATACTTGCCTTAATCAGTAGGGATCGCTAATATTATACAAGTATTATTGCTCTCTTAGCTGTTTGTTGCAGGTCTTTGAATTTGCTCATATTAGAAAGCTTTTGTCTGCAGTTTGAAAGATCTGATCTCAGTGATACAGCAGTAGGTTGTCATTCCAATCACACTGCTGCCTTCTGCAAGAGAGATGTAGCTTTTTTCATTCTAGCAAGCGTGTTTACCTCTGCCTGAAGAAAGTTGAGAGCAAAAGTGGGTCATGCTTGGGATAAGTGCTGCTATACTTGTCAAAGGAATCAAACCACCAAACTTGCAGGGACAATTCATGCCCATCATGTCCAGTGTGAGAGAGTTTTCTGTGCGACTCGATAATTGCCTCCCGGCCAAAGTTTTTGTGAACAATGCACCGGTCTACAGTGGTGGTGCCCATTTAATCCATAACTTATTCTGCTCTCACAGCAGGTTAGAGTGAAAGAAAAAAAATAACTCCATCTCACCATTTCATCCCCAGTTATTGAATGAAGAGAACCATTTTTAAAATTGTGGTGCAGAAAATACATACAAGTCCAAAAATGATCTTTTGTGCAACAGTTGCAGCTCAATCGCTATCATATTGAATAGCATCCACCATTTTGTAGTTTGTGGCATCACACTTTCACATTGGTAGAGGCTGTTTTTTTTGTTGCTTTTTTTGCAAGTACCTCTGAGGAACACATTAATCATGTTCCCGGAGAAGTGACAGTCAATGAGACTCCAACTGTGGCTGACAAAATAAAGTTAAAGCATTGATTCCCCTGAGTGCCATTAAGGTGTCCCTCCAGAGCTGCCCCTGGCTTTATAAGTCTCCGATAGTGCAGACTCATAACCCTCTCACAGTTTCCACTCGCTCCACTCAACCTATTAAAGCCAAACTGGACCTAAAACTCTCCAGTGCAGCTCCATGGAACACACACTGTTTACTGAAGCTTCACCTCCACCCTGCAGTTTTAACCACATCAGAGGAAAGCATACAAAGCCAGGTTGTGAACTGCCAACCCCATTCCTTGCTTCTTCTAAGGCATAGTTTCTCAAAGTGTGGCCTGCGGGCCAATCGCGGCCCTCACAACCATTTGTGTGGCCCCCGAATCTGACAAGAAATGCAGGCATTAAATTTTAGTCATCCGTGGTCTATTTCAATACTTTCACTTAGCCTACATTTAATACAATACTCGGCTACTGCGTCAAACTGTAACCCCGTAACAAGTGTCTATCAGGTTAGGAATGACAACTTGTAATGTTAATGTGGAAGTGAGATGGAAAAACCACCACAGAAAAAAACTTTGAGGGGAAAAGGAGCTTTCAGGAAAAATCAGCTCTTATTTCGTCAGACCTCAGGGGACAGGGAAAGTGATTTGCCTTATCTGCAAACAAGTGAATTCGGTGCTCAAGGAATTTAATGTTAAACGCCATAATGAGACCAATCACAAATACTGTGACAAAGTTCATGGGTGAAGAGCGTAAACTTAACAGCTTCAACAAGGCTTATTTGTGTGCATTTGTCCTGTGTGGCCCTCAATCATATGCTGGCTCCCAAAATTGGCACTCAGTTTTAAAAACTTTGAGAACCCCTGCTCTAAGGAACAAAAGCCAGCTTAAGCCAGGACCACATGTATGAAAACACATATTTTTCTCTCCATTTTAGCCCTAAATTCAGACTATGCCAACATTTTCCATCACCAAAAACTGAGCTTGTCAGAAACTCTTGAGTAGATGAAAGAGCATTTAGCATTGTTGCTCACAATGAGAGGGCTCTGGTTTGAGCACCACCAAGGATGTCTGGGGCTTTTGTTTACTGAGCTGGCATGCTCATGCTGTATTCTCGTAGGTTCCTCCAGCTTCTGTGGTTTCCACTATGCCACTTGGTGCAATTATCTGATGTCCAATAGAAAATAAACATCAAGGACATCTCCTCCTGTACCTTGCCCTGTGTGTGTCTTCTAGCCAATTCCCAGTCAGCTCCAGCCCTTTCTATAATCACTCATTTTGTTTCTTAGTATAGCTGATGATGCTGTACAGGTGTTGCCATTGACATATCTTTGTGTTTTTTTCCGCCATATGACTGCATAAGTATAAAACAGTGATTTTATTAAGGGATCAAAGTGAATATTAAGCTGTATACAGCCAAGTCTGGTAGAACGGCAGATTTATTGAACCCCACGTCTTATATAATGCCAGAGATTAACAAAGAAATGAGACCAAACCTAAGCCCACAGAGCAATGCCGCATATTTTATGATGTCACATCCACCAGGCTGCTGGAGAACTACAAATTTGGACATTATGGTGGTGAACGCTTTAACACTGTGATTAATGGGTAATGACGGCCTTTCAGCAGACACAGCGGGACTCTGCTGCATGGCTTCATTCCCTGGACCGTAACATTCTGGCCCTCATTCAACAACCACAACTCATCAGAAGCTTAATTCTTCATTATACAGAGTATACATCTCTTTCATGTCTGCCTGGGTTATTGTATGCAGGAAGATTTAATCTGTTGAAGAGTGACACAGTCAGAACATGAGACACAAAAGCTTTTTGATCAGTCTGAGCTGCAACAGTACAAACTCTGTAACTGCAATAATTTAGTTTTCTAGTTTCAGCAGCTGAAAGTGAACTTTCTAATCACAGTTCCTCATTGTGTTTATTTCTTTGGGTCCATGAGTCCATGACACAACAAGGTGTCATGACATACTAACCTTACAAGGCAGAGGTGTGTGGTGTCTGGAGTGTGCCACGGAATAATTATAGATTTTACGGTGTTTAGTTACAACCAATTAATACTATTTGTTCCGCTATTATAAATTCATTAATTAAACTTGTATTGAAATTATGTGTTAATAGACTCTAAGTAAAACTAATTATAACAAGATAAATAAATTCACCAATTAATAATTATATACCCTTTTATGTTCTATAATTATTAATTGATTACAATTAAAACACTGTAAACACCTGTAATTATTCTGGTGGCACTCTGTGACACTCTGTGAGGAATGCCACGATGCAAAGTGGTATTGAGTTTCCTCCACAAACTTGTTATTTGCTGTGTCAGGGCACATAAAAATGTATTCTTATTCCATGGTCACTTACCATGCCATCACCACGCAAAAAAAGAAGGTCTCTGAACTTCCTGACGGGCAGACCCCTGGCTGTCTGGATCGGCACCACCACATCTTCCACCCTGACTCTCAACACTGGCGCCCCTCGGGGCTGCATGCTCAGCCCTCTCCTGTACTCCCTGTTCATGCAAGACTGCGTGGCCACCCACAACTCCAACACCATCATCAAATTTGCTGACGACACGACCGTCATCGGCCTGATGACCGGCAACGATGAGACGGCCTACAGAATGGAGATCAGAGTTCAGAGTTCTGACTTCTTGGTACCAGGTCAACAACCTCCATCTCAATGTCAGCAAAACAAAGGAGCCCCCCCTCCCCCCTCCCCCCAAATCAATGGGAGACTCAGCAGCTTGAGGTTCCTTGGGGTTCACATCAGCGAGGACCTGACCTGGACTCACCACACAGACACCATACACCATCACAAAGACGGCCAAGAAATGGCTCAACATGGACTTCAGGATACTCTGCAACTTTTACAGGTGCACCATAGAGAGTATCCTGACTGGCTGCATCACCGCCTGTTATGGCAGTTGCACGGCCGTCAACCGAGCGGTGTAGGAAGAAGGCCAACAGGATCATTAAAGACCCCAACCACCCCAGCCACAAACTGTTCTGCCTGCTGCCATCCGGCAGACAGTATCGCAGCATCTGGTCCCGCACCACCAGACTCAGTGACATCTTCATCCCTCAGACCATAAGACTTTTGAACTCTTGAGCTCACGAGCTCATAACTGTCACTTCCCTTCACTTGCACCTTATTAACACTAATGTCACTTTACCCCACTGCTATTACTTACTGGTTACTACCTGTTTACATCCCCGGTACCTGTTTACATTTCTGTTTATATATTGTTTATATGGCTGTTTATATTGTTTACATCTCCGTTTATATATATATATATATTTATATATTTTTATTACCATTTATACCTCCATTTTATCACTTCTGCACACCTGCCTCAGCAGTTTCTATTTGTACCATATTTTTATTTATATTTTATTTTATATACTATATTCCATTCCTATATTTTGACCATTTGCACTATTTTATATCTTATGTCTTAAGTTCTCCTTTTACTTGAGTGGGTTTCTTTATACATATTTTTTTTGAGCATTGTTGGAAGGAGCCTGAGATTTAAGAATTTCATTGCCGACGACTGCCTCCATGCAATTGTTGTGCACATGACAAAAAAGATCTTAAATCTTGAATCAGTGAAAGTTACCAGGTAACATAGCACAAAGCAGAGGAACTGTTGCTGTGACTACCAGCAGTTGAATATAACTTGCACGCTGACTTAGAATGACAGTTAAATTGTTGGCTTGGACTATGTTTGAGGCTCCATGTTATACGATTTTCTCTACCAGATCTACCAGGCAATCAAATCAGCCAGTCATTTTTAAAGCTATGGCATGTGCTCAAGTAAAACAACTTATGCAAAAGAAGAAAACAACAACTCTGGATTATAATTTATAGCTTTTAAGACACAGCAGATGTGAGAAAAAACTCCAGTAAGTGGTCTTCGCAGATGTTACAGGATCATCTGCCTGTTTCTGAGTACTTTTATACACTTACATGGGAAAGAATTGCATTATTACATTTGATGATTACTGGGTGTTCAATGTGTTCTCAAAGTACATTTACTTTGCACTACACCTACACACGGCCTGACCCGATATATAACTATATATATATATATTTGAAGATGATTAAATTGGAAACAATTCTTGCTAAAGACAAATATTTTACTCCCAAAAAAATTGCAGGAGAGAAGAATTGAAGCCACGTCATCAGGTCTGAAGGTAAACTTACTTACTGACGTTGCATGTTGCTGTTCTTGATTCCTAGAAATATCAGAGCATAAAAAGGCTTATTACTTGTACTATTACTATAACAAACATGATATTATCAGGCTGACATGTCAGGTAACTACAAAACAAGGTAGGAATGAACAGGATGGAACATAAGGAGGTCCATCATGTAAAATAGAAGCACTGCTGAATGTCATTTACCTCATCAGTGACTGAGCACCATCTCACCACCTGTGGGTTTAATGCGACTCCTGTTCTGCACAGAGAAAAGTTAAACTTTGGCCTTCATCTCTGTCAGGCAGCTATGTCCCATACCGAATGAGCTTTCTGAGTGCTGTTTTTGGGGTCACTTCTGTTTTTTTGTGCAATTGGGTGCTTGTTTCCTGATAAGACAGGGTCTGCTGGTCACACATTCTGGTGACCTCACGATGTGTGACTGCAGGACGATAGAGGGCATTGTAATGCGTTGACAAACACAGACTGAAAACAGCTGGGCCACACTGCAATCCTGCAATCCTGAAATCCTGCAATCTACAGAATGGGACTAAATTACAGAGCTAATCCCATTGATATTCATATTGCTGCCAGTCATGCTTTCTCTGTCGCTCTGTCATTATTCGCCTGGCCACAAGACATTTGTTGTTGGTTGTTAAAGCCTTTCAACAAACAACTGATGTTGTAGTTTTTCAGTTGATAATGGTCTTAAAGTGGAGGTAGAGAGGGGTCGCATCAATTGGACAATGAAATGACAGCTGACAGAGGCAAAGAAAAGAATGTTTTTAAACTCAACAAACCCAACAAACCCAACAAAATGACTGCACAGAGGTCATGGCAAAACCAGGAATCAGTGAATAGAGAAAACACCCTCAGTTACCTGAATGAGCTGGAATCAGGAAAGAAAAAGCAGAGCAGGAAAATTAAAAGTAGTCCTCCTGACTGAACTGCATCGTCTAAGTTTCTATGTTACAAATGTGCTACATTTCATTGCAGATGTTTTTAGATGTCCAGGTTATAAATAAAACATTGTTTCAACAGCATTAAGTGACTATATTTAAATGTAAAGCAGGTCCTTACCACATGGTAAAATCCTGTTGAAACAGCAGTTACATGTAACCAAGAGGTTTAAAAAACTTTCACTTTTCAACTGGATTTTGTGCAGTTTTAACATAGACATCTAGATGTCTTTTGACGTAAATGACCAAATCAACATTACTGTTAGGTAAACTGCCGGCAAAGATGAGGTAGAGAAAGAAAAGAACTGCAGTTGACTTAGGATTCATTAAAATCTGTATTCACTTCAATGAACAGTTTGTTTCTTCTTTGTTTTCCTTGGCTGTCTGTCACCAGCCTTTAAGTGCATCTGCTGTGCTTCAGTCGATAATTCCACCAATGATTTTGCTGTTTATGAAGAGACAGAAAGTGTAGATGAACCGGATGACTAAATAATAAAAAACCTGACAAAAAGTTGAGAGGCTTAGTTGCTTCTTTATTACTTATTAAAAGGCTGAAAGGCAGGAATTATGTTGCCTGTAAACCTCACTGTCCAGAAACAATTTAAATCCTCCTCCTCTCCATTTTCTCCTCTGACCTGCCACCTGTAATTTCAAATAATGTATTTTTTTTCCCTTCAAGATTTTTCGGTTCTGGATCAGTGGATAGGCTTGCCGAATGCTGCTATTGTTTACAGTCTAATTTGAGAGGGTGGAACAGTGACCTGCATCCTAAAGCAGACATTACACCATCCCTGGTGTAGAACACACTTCAGCAGGCGGAGCAGGCGGTGCACACTGTGTAACTGCCATAATCGCTAAGCAGACGCCGCTGCTTCTCCCCCTCACCAGTTTGTGTTGATGCAGGTAACCCAGACAACCTGACAATGTACACAAATTAGAGGCAGGCAGGAGAAGGGTATGATTAATGGTTCTCAATAAGGACAGGCCCCAGAGGAAACAGGACTGGAGCAGCAGCGCTTATAAATCCCAGGGATTCTCTGAGGCAAGGAGGAGGAGGAAGAGAGGTCGATTTAGGAGCTGGAGGAAGTGATGGGGGGATACTGTCTAACGCAAAGAGGAGATGCAGGACTCCTTTTTGTGTCTGTGCTATTATACAGATTTCTCGTACAGAGCAAACTTATACTCTGCAGGCTACAGTCTCTTTATACAGTTAATAAAATCGGTTCTACTTCTACACTGCAGTGTTGTTAATTTGTCCCGTGAGACTGGAAAATTTTTGAATAATCTCTGTTGTGACAAGTGAGAGCAGCCTACCTATCTATAACAGAGAATTCCCATATCCTCCACTCACCGACTTTCCTTTGAAAAGCCTTTTTCTCACCCCCCCAAAATTGGAAGTTTCTGTGGTCTGAACGGGGGGAACTTCACCGATCGATGGTTGAAAATATTCTCAAACGTTCCGTCTCCAGTCCAGTTTAGAAGATGTCCGGAATAAAGACTGACGTCTGTCACTGTTGATGCCATGCAGTGGCCGTCTGCACGCATTCAAACACTATAAACTCATCTGGTTCTGCAGTGAGGGAACCCCTGCTCCTGTGTTGTGGACCGTTCCTCCGTTCCTCCACATCCATGCGAGGTGAGAGCAGCTCACAGCGCCAGACGGACCAGAGCGGGTTAGTGTGGATACGCAGCGGAGCGCACGGCTGAGGACTCTGTACAGCGCAACTCCAACACAAATGGATATTTACGTGGCTTTGTTATCCCTTTTCTTTTTTACCAAACCAGGTAAGTAGAAGCCGTGTGGAACTCTGTGATCGCAATGAGGAATTTTGTTGCGAGTGACACGCGCTTCTTAACGTCTTTTACGCTCCTCAGTTCGCACCTTGCGCGCGAGCATGTCAGATTCTTTTGGTAGAGTCTCTGGACTGCAGTATTGTTTTTTTTTCATCACCTGCAGTTTTTAGACTTAATTTTTGAAAACAATCAGGATGCAGATAAGGTAAAAGAGATGACACCTTTTACCTTAACGTGTGCGCACAGTGCACCTTCAGCCCGTGGAGAACACAGGTGTTGGCTGCGGGTAGATAGGGTGCATGTTAGTGGGCAGCATTAGCAATACCCTGCGTTTAAATTAAAACTGCGTGACTTTTTCCACAACCAGCCATTTTAAGCAGTGGAATGCACATAAGCAGTGACCATGTCTGTTTGTAAAATGAATTAGAATTTTAGTTAAAACCCTTTTCAGGTTTAATCCTCTTAGCAGGCTGTGATCTCACCGTTTCACATCATCTAACCTTCATTTCTCTTCCACAGCTTTGGCTTTCGGGTCAGATCAAGACTACCAAATTGATATCATCAATGAACTTGACCTGGCAAATGCCACCTATGGAATTACCCAAGTGACGGGGCTTCACAACAGCAGCAAAGCCTTCCTTTTTCGAGGTAATGCACGCACGCTGACAATTTCCTCCACATCAGTCGCGCTGCTCAAGTTCAGAAATGTCTTTGTCTTCTGTGTCATGGCTGCGTGCACACACAAGCACGCTCTTTGTTTCATTAGTTAGTGTGAGCAAAGCAGCGCCACACCTTTTGGTGTCACAGTATTAGCTGGGATGCTGAGACAGAGCACTCTAGGGAGCCTCCTCTCATAATTACTCCACATTTAATTTGTCCCAGGCAGCAGATGCTCAAGCTTTTTCTGGACACACTTGAGCGCACTTTCTGTGTAGGATTTCCACAACACTTCGACTGTTTCCAATGACATCCAGTGTTGTGTAATTCCAACAACTGGTGGTTGCTGGTGGACCCTGAAGGGCACACAGCATGTGGCTGGGATGGTTAGAGCCTCAAAGAAAAAACAAACAAAAAAAACCCCCTACTATCCTAAATGTGGAAGCCACGGATCATATGATAACAGTGTTAAACTACTGACATAATGTTAACCCTGTTGAGGGTGGTTTGAGATGTGTTACCAGTATCAGGAGATGACTTTGCTGTGCTCGCTTGCTTCTCTGCACTTTGAAAAGGACTCACAATGTTTGGTGCAACTTGTTCCTTCTTCCTGTGGTGCCCTCAGCTCTAAGCAGAGGCTGAATTGTTGGAGAGTAGAAGTAGAAAAAGGGAAAGAGTAGGATACAGTGAGAGAGAGGGAGAACGAGAAAGAGATCCAGGTGACTGTATGAGAGAGAGAGACTTGGATTTTTTTCAGTGATTGGTTGCTTGCTGTGTGCTTCTGTTTAGTTTTGTTTCCGACTACTGTAGGCTGCCGTTACAGAAAAACTGCCAGGAATCCCTGCAATGAAAAATGTATGATCATATTTGAAACTTTCTTTTATTCGTTAAGTCATTAAAAAGTAAATTTTAATAGCTTGATATTCAAATGCAGTATGTATTAGATTCACATTAAATTCACATTGGAGAGTTTTATTGTCCCATGATGGCCCAATGCTGTTCCAACCTGGACGAAAATACAATGTTGATGAGAAACACTGAGTCTTTTTTACTTTTCTGGCATGAAAATATTCAAATTCAAAGATACTGGCACAAACACCAGCAGCTTGAATCCCAAATAAGCAGCACTGGGTGTTGAGACTCATATCAGCAGAGTGGTAGTCTTGTGTGTGTGTGTGTGTGTGTGCGTGTGGTTTTATTTTCCAGAGTGCTTGGCTCGGTGTGCCACTGGCTCTGTATGAATGAAGGCAGGGCAGCTTGGCCGACTCTGCGGAGGTGAAGCTGTCCAAGATTCAAGGCTGGAGGCCATACAGGATACACAACCTCACTTTTTACTTCATACACACACACACACACACACACATGCCCACACACACTCCTACTCCAAGCTGCTCTCCCTACGGTTTCCAGACTCCCAGGGTCGAGGTGCAGCAGCCAGATAGTGTGGGAAACAGGAGGCTAATCCAGTGGGGGAAACTGGACCTGTGAGTATTGGAGAGAATGCTTGTGTTGTGACCTATTTAACACCCACCCTTGCACTGGTTTCATGGCCCTGTAACCCAGATGGCTCCACTGAGCAACAGTTTCTTTTAAAAAGTTGATGTTCTGAAAGGTTATAGCAACAAACAGTCCATGATTACTCATCTAGTAGAAGCTCTGCTGGAGCCTCTGTGGCTGATTGGGTCAGTGATTATTCAAGTTGATTTATGTATGGTGAATGCAATCATGTTGTGCACTGGGCTCAATATTTCATTTGTTTGATTGCATAAATTGTTGAGGAACATATTGTGATGCTGGTCAAATAGCAGGGAAAAAAGGACAATGTGGTGTTCCAATTAGTGTCCATAGCACGGAGAGAGTAAGAGAGTGCTTTGGCAGTGTCTTTGGCTGGACACTGGGACCAGTCTCTCCAGTCTCCCAGTTAGCCAGTGATTCACAAACAACAGATGGTTTGCATTAGTAAATAGATTTCAGCATCTCTTATCTTATGTTTTCACCAGAATAACGCACCAGTGTAACTTAATGAAAGCCAGTTTTCAAAGGCAGACAAGTGCAGCCTCCACTCAAAGGTCTTTATCTGGATGCGATCTAACCTTGCGATGAAAAGAAAGAAACACAATTCCCAAATGTGCAATGATAGCGGGGAACAAAGCTCAGCTATATGCTAAGTTATTTGCACATTTGTTACAGTTTGTACTTTTCATCAGCAGGATTGCTTACGTTGTGGGAGCTTCTGTGATTTATTGAATAAAGTTAGTTTGTCCAGAAGGGGGCTGACCTAGTTTCTCATCGTACATTGGAACCCAGATTGTCAACCTCATTACTCAGAGCCCCCTCTGTTCCAGTGTTGATTTAGATTTAAAATGGTGATTATCAGTTTGTATTTTGGTATCCCTTTGTGGATACGTGTTGGTTCTGTTGGTCCGTCAGTTTGGTCCAGAGTGAAATATCTCAACTTCAGCCTGATGCAGGTGCCTCATTCATGCAGGACTTTCCTCATCAGACCGCTAAAAGGGTGCTCAGTTCTTGGAAATATGACATTTTATGAAATACCTGAAAAACTATCGGATGGATTACCATGAAATTTGCTAATTCTGTCTGACTTTGCTTATATTCAGCTCAAAGCACTGAGCCTAAGAGCCTCTATACATACAATAACAAGGTAAGGCTTAAACTAGAGGTCTTCAGGGGTCCACTTGGTTCCTAATATCTGAGACCTGACTCAGGACCTCAGTCGGACCGTGTCCAAATTATGTTCAGTGTAATTTGGTTAGGTAGGGAATTGCTGCTGGTTTTGTGTCTGTGTGTTAAAATGTCTAATACTCGAGCGGATCCAAGCAGACCTGCGAGTCATGTAGCTCTGATCATGAGGTACGTCATATTCATCAGAGGAGAAAATGTGATTTTGACGCAAGACCAGGAGTGTGAAATATGAATCGTAGTGGAAAACGACACAAATTGCTACTCCTTTCAACTGTGATTGCTCTTTAATTGGTGCCACATCATGCTGCCTCCAGTTTTGGTGTTCATTTCTCTATTTGGATGTGTTCGGGTTGACCTAATTTTGAATGGCGTCTAATCATCCTCCGGCCTGTTTGAAAAGAGTCTGACTACCCTTGGATTCCTTTTGCATCGGGTCTGTTTTTTATTTAAAAATGTATTTATGGGCATCATATTTGGGTAGGTTGTTCATTGGTCTGTTTTGGACCGACTTATTGGTTACATTGATGAAAGCTGAACAAAACCCTTTGAGCAACCAAGTCTGAAAATGTAAAGCTGAGCTAGAATAACTGAGTCTGCGATGTCCTAAAATGACCACTTTACAGAAGATAAATTCATTTAGGTAATAACATGACCTTTCCCTTTATGCTACACTCAGGACAAACAAAACAAAGTTCTCTCTTCATTTGTCATCCATCCAGTGATTTTATTTCCTGGTGTGCGATGGGCTTTACAGGCTCACAGGACCACTAGCGTGGCTGTAGACTTGTTATGACATAGATGAAATACTTGAATACTAAGCTACTGTATTTGTACTAAATTATATTTTACTGATATGACTTTGAAAGAGTTGGATAAGGGCCAGTTGTGTTTAATAGATCTGGATGGCCTTAATTGTGTTTGAAGGTGCTGAATAAGCTAGGTTTGGCTGTCACATGACCAGAGTCAAAGTATGAGTTTTCAAGTAATATTCCCCCATTTGTTTCATATCTTATTTCCATGTGAGATTGAAATTTGCTTTGTATTATTACAACTTTCTGACAATTGGAAATCATTATTTCAAGATTTTCCCAATTAGAGCAAAAAAGACCTTTTAGTCTATTATAATAGTTTATTATTTAATGGTTATTGGAATTATATGGACACTGTTACAATGAGCAGATTGCCAAACTTGCGCAACATGTAGGAGACC
>NTHP01000245.1:24440-48860 GCA_003416845.1 Oplegnathus fasciatus
AACAGTTAAGTGGTAACAACAAATGCAGCCTTGATCCTGATATCCCTGAGATCTATAAACACACCTCCTATCAGCCTTTTAGGCCAATTATTCTTAACATATAACAACCCTGCAGTCTGGTTTTAGGACTGAAATGGTCCTTTCAATTAACGTTTAATCGACTTTCCTGTCGATTCCAATCAAAACTTTTTTTCCAACCTCATTTAAAGCAGAAATCCACACTGAAACACTTCACCACTGTCCAGTAAAGTACTATAGCTGATGCACATTGCATTTCTGGATCTTTCTTTTGACTTAAAGGCATATTTGTTATCCCTGTGACTAACTGACCAAATGTACATCAAGATATGTCCGGAAAACTACAATGGAGTTTAATTGCAGAAAGAAATGTCTAAAATGTCTAAAACATCAACTACAGATGTCAGATTCTGGTGTCAGTCCCTCAGAATAAGAGCTAGGGCTTTTTTTCTAGTTCTAGTAGACGAAAATCCAATGTAAGAGGAAACACAGAAAAATAAATACACCAGCATGGACCAGAATGCAATGCGGCAACAAAAAATAAGTCTTGACTTTCAAGAAAGGGGTGACACTTTTTGTTGACTAGGAACTCTTGCTCTTTGATTTCCGTCACATTTGCTCCCTGTAGATACAAAAGTCAGTTGAAAGCCACTGCTGTCAAAAACCAATTTAGGAAATACAGGAAATCATTCACTGATGTAGAGGTTGCTGACGCAGTTTTAGGCAAAGTGTACATTTAAACTGTGAACCACAACACTCAAAGGTGTAGTTCCACATTGTAAAAAATATGTTTATTCGCTTTCTTGTGATACCAATCTGTCAGCCAGGAGAAACTCGCTTATTACCACATTATATCTTGTTTGTTTAATCAGTACAACAACCGAAGTGTAAAAACAAGATGAACGAAAAGTTGCTGTTTTACAGGAGCTGTACGTGTTAACCGCAGCTTGTTGTTTCCACATTTAGGATTTAAAAAACAAGTATAATGTGTTGATTAGCGAGCTTTAGAGGTGGTGATAGGCTGATTTTTGCTTTACCATTGGACAGAGCCAGGCTAGCTGTTTCTCCTGTTTCCAGCCTTAACCATATTCTGTCTCCAGCTCCGTATTGAACAGACAGATACAGTAGGAGTGTGGTATTGAGCTTGTCATCTAACTCTTGGCATGAAAGGGAAAAAGGGAAAGGGAATAAGCAAATTTCCCCAAATTATTAACGAGTCCTTCAATCATGTCATTCCTGGAATGCATACTTTAGATGTTGTTGACAATCGAATTGTTGTTGACAAGAGTGAAATTATTGTTTCCATACATAGACATTCTGTCTTAAGTGATGCTGCATTTCCATGTGAGTGGGATGCAGTGTTTTCCATGCAGTGTGTACTGTTGGCAACAGTTATACATCAGAGCCTAAGATGATGCAACAAAGAGTTTTGCATCAGTGTTGGCACATTAAATTGAATTGTGAATTCACAGGGCAGGCATCAGTGAATGACCTGAATGAATATCAGGAAAGTCAGTTCTTTGTTCAGAACACCATAACTTTAACTCTCCTCAGCTGGCAATGCAAACTTGTGATTATACATTTGCACTGTAGATTTTAGTCAAGATTTGAAGCGAAACTTCTGGAGTGTTTCAGATTTTCCACTACACCACACAGCAGAGTGGTAATATAGAGGTCATCACAGAGGTCTCCTATCCAGCATCTTTTCTGAATCAGTTAACAAGTGGCTGCAGTTGCTTCCTCTGTTGGGCTGTTGTAGAACACTGATTGTTGTGAGGAAAAAAATATTTTGAAAGCTGAAATAGGTACGTTATGAACAGCAAAATTGGTGACTCAGAATCACTCAATTTCTGCAATTGCTCACAGTTGAAAAGAAAAAATGAATGTTTCTCAAACAAGGGGCGTGCAGTGCAGCCAGCACTTTATTAACAGCAGAAAATAGACAGTAACCAGCTGCTGTCTCACCACTCTGCCCCCCAAAACGCTGGTCAGAACTACAGGAGATAGACAAAATAATGTGAACACTCTAAATTTCAATTACCAACACCACTACAAAGGTTAGCTATGTCAGGGTGAATGTCAATCAGCCATGGCCAATTCTATTTGTCACATAGAAAAGAGCCCAAATCCAAGCCCAAACTGCAGAAGCATCGGTCAAACAAACCAAAGAATTATTTTATGTGTCAAAGACAGAAGTCCAGAAGTGCGCTTCCTCTCAGCTCCATCTTTTCTCTTTCTCTCATTCTCTCTTTCACCTGTTCTGTCCATTTTTTCTACTTGCTGCTTGGCCACTCCACGTACTGACTGAACATGCGTCCGACCAATCACGTGTGATAAGAGGCGGAGACCATACCCTCAGCTTAAAAGCAGGCGGAGGGGCTGATGGTCTACAGTTCTGAGTGACTGTAGCTGCCCCATGTTGTTTTTCTTTTATTTCTTTCTTTGATTTACTCATTTCATTTTGCATCTTTAACACTGGTCTGGCACTCCTGTGTATGTGGGATTGAGTCAAAATAAACTACAGTGTGTGTGCGTTCATGGTTATGAAGGAACATGTCACCGAGTGAAACAGTGTGGCTCCTTGGTCTTGTTGTGTTTTTTAATTGTTTTTGGACAACAATGGAGCTCTATGGCAGAAAGGATCAAGCTATATCATGCTTTGGCCACATGAACAAAACATTTTAATAGGATCAATACATTGTTGGTTTGTGTCTTTACATGGGATTTGCTGAAAATAGGAAAAATATAGAATATCAACTGGGTGCTCACTGCTACTTTGCACTCATTTCCCTGGTTAATTAAAAAATACCCCCACAAAAAATGAACACTTGAAAAATGCACTGCTTTATATTTCCAGTGCAGCTACAATGAGGCCAAATGGAACAAATCATTCCTTCTATTGAAAGTTGATTTAAAACATCAACAGTAAACTTCAGGTTTTATTGTCAGTCCCTCATTTTGCACCAATCATCATCAAATAAGTCAATCAGGAAAATAAACACAGACACCAATTTCTACGCTCACAGGATCAGGAAATAGACCCGAAATCAGGTTGGGTTTTGAATAAGAGGCAACTCTCACTTTTACTCAGGGAGCAAACAGTGAGACAACTGTCACTCTCGCCACTTGAACATAAAACCCTGAAGTGGATGCTACAGGTTCTCACCACTTCTCTCGCAGTTATCAAAAGGCAATGTGGGAGTGGTATAATAGGTAATGTCAACGTTAAATATAAATACAGTAGATGAATAAGGTTGAGGTAAAGTGTAAACCAAAACTCTAAATCACATAACAGCAGAAAAGGTTCCAAGATTGAACTTTGTTGATGCTTTTTTTGACCCCCGAAAAAACCCAATTGATGATACAGGTTCCTTTTAACAATACATCAGTCCGCGGGTCGACCCATTCCGAGTAAGTCATTAATAACTTACAGAAACATTGCATGGAATAGTCCACCTTCCACCTTCTCTTCCCCTCTCTCTGTCATTCTCTCTTTCTCTCTCTCTCTCTCTCAAACACACAGGCATGCAGCTTTATCATCATTAGAGTGTTGAGGCTTCACCTACGAGTTTTTTCCTTAAGTGCTATCCGTAGCTTTTGTTTACACCACCGGCGCCAAAACTCTTTCTTTTTTTTTGACAGGGTCGGGTCGGGTTCAGGAGGTTGATTAACGCATATTTTTGCAGGTTGGGCAGTGCCGATTGGCTCTCATAACGGGTTGGGTATTAAAACCCCCTGACCCGCACATCACTAGTGGCAGGGCGATTACTGCTTATTACAATGGTTATTGTCCCTGAATACACAGAATAGAAGAGCTCCTAATTATCTGTAATGGCGTATGTTTTGGTCTCTGTTATCAGCCGCCAGGGAGTGTGTAGTTACAACTCTGTTCTGATACCTCACCAGATGCTGTGTGTGGAACAGCTCACTGTGCCTGGCTTGCAAGTGTTGCAGGGGTATTTTATCATGGTTTTAATCTAATAATTCAACACTAATTGGCTTGTAAATTCGACATGTAAACACTTAATAAACAGGTTACTGATTAGTAAAAGAAAAAACAGTTGCTGCCTCCACTGTCTGCCAGTGTATCTGTCAGCTAAATGTTTCAAAAACGTACAGACTTGTGTGTAAATCAATGGACATCTCTCCCTTGCCCCAAAGATCCATTCATTATATAGCAGAGGTTAGCCAGGACTTGGAAGATAGGATTAGGCAGTTCTTACATTACACCATAGTTGACCACCGGAGGGTCAAAAATGAATAAATTAGGGGCGCCCCAGTAGCCTAATACTGAAACCGCATACCACATACCTGGCCAGGGACATTTTTTGTCATACCCCTACATCTCTCCACATTTCCTTTCTCTCTCTACTGGCAGACAAATAAAGGCAAAATGCCAAGAAAACAATCTAATCTTTGGTTTTGTTAATTCCTGTTCAAATGAATGTCTATGGAGTCCTTAAAGGGATTTTTAAACAATAATTTGTTTCCTCACAGTATCTTTTTTATTCTCTAGCTATTGTTTTTGTTCCTTTTGCTGCAGATTTTAATTCATCCAATTACAGATAACATTATATCTAAAAACCCGTAGCATATACTGTATGCACTGCCTTCATTTCAATTAAGTACCAGTTAAAGATAATTTTATTTAAAAACAACACAAGACAAAACAACAACAAAAAGGTACATTGTTCTTTGTGCCATAACCATAGCAACAGAGTAAAGACTATATGGTACCTGACACGAACATTAGCTTTAGCAGAAATTAATTCACACTCCGGCTTATAAAAAACTGGCATTGCATTATTATAATGCAGGCGATAGTTACAGCTCAATAAGGAGAGATCAACTGGAAGTGTATAACAATAATCATTGAATTCAATAGAGAAAGACTGTGGCGACTCCATCAATGTGAAGCATCTTTACTAAGTGTAGGCCCGTATGAAGATAGGAGATAGCACAAGATCCCCAGGAGTCTGGACACTTTCAGTTGAAACTCCCGAGACATTGTGATGGCCATGGTAGTGATGGGGAGGTGGTTGGGTGCGTAATAGTAAGTCAGTGATATTTGCAATGATATTCAGGACCAGGGGCTGATTGACATGAGGAACGTGGGCAGAAAGATCATTGTCAAATCCCTACATTCACAATTTGAACATCATCATATCAGACCAGTATGGGAAAGTGGAAGTGACGGAGAAAATTAGAACTGGAGGAAATAGCAGAGAGGAAAAAAGGCAGAACGTCAGGGGAAAGATCTTTCTTACTGAACTTTTGCCAAAGCTTCATTTAACTGTTAATGTTCACTTTTTCCAATGTAAGCACTTTAGTTGCCAAACAGTAACCATACCTTAACCACAGTATTTGCCGTGACCACAATCTTAACCACACCGTAGTTGACATGCATAGAAAAAAAAATCACAATGAATAGCAGCCTATCACTTTCCAAGCTTTTGAGTCCATATGTGTGGGCTGCCCATAAGACCAGGATTAAATTTAAACAGTGTCAAACATGAAAAGATAAACCAGGATTAAAGTGATTCATCAGAAGCAAAGCTGAAGTACTTATAACTGATGGCCATACCATAATATCCTTGGATTATTCAAGTTTCTATCAATAAGAGAAACTTATGAAATGCAAATTGACCATGTAGAGGAATACTTCTTCAACCTGTAGCTCCAGCCACCTTTTTGTCATTGTAGTGGAGTATTAGATATAATTGCAACTTCACTTGCGTAGCACTTGTCAAGCAGTGTTGCAGCTCAAATGTCTTCACATAACAAGTTTAAAATGAAGAAAAAGTTAGTTCTTCAGTACTCATGGCCCTATGGTCTGTTGGTATCATCTATATGAAAACTAAAGAGCACTATGGCTGCAATTTATGGTGCCTGCCTTAGTGTTTAGGTGACGTCTGCTCTATACTGATAGAATGCATTGGAAAGTGTTGGGTGCTGGTGTTGGTGGTTGGGCGTACAGTCGAATGAATTTCTGCCCCTAAAAGGCTTGGGCTGGTCCTGCATAACAGTTCTGTTCTGTGAAAAGATCCTTTGTGCCTTGTTGCTCTTAATTATTTTGATGCATCTTCTCAAGATTCAAGATCTTTATTGTCCCGTGCACAACAATTACATAGAAGCAGTCATTGGCAATGACATTTTTAAATCTCAGTCTCCCTCCAGCAATGCTCAAAAAATATGTGTAAAGAAAGTCACAAGAGGAGAACCTAAGATATAAGATATAAAATAGTGCAAAAGTTCAAAATATAGGAATAGAATATAATGTATATAAAATCAAATATAACACAATAAAATAAAATATAAAATAGAATATAGATAGAAATATAATACTGTACTGTGGAAGGCAGGTGTGCAGAAGTGATAAAATGAATAAACTGAATAAACTGTAATGTAGACAGGTTATGGACAGGATATTTGACAGTCATTGCACTAATAAATTAATGCACTATGATGATTAAAGAAATGTAAATATATATGTATATACGCTAGGGATTAATATTTTTCCAGACAATTAGACATTTTCCATCCCGGGAAAAGAAGCACACTATCCCGGGAATCCCGGGAACTGCACTTGTTTTTAAGGTATAACTTCAGCTACAGTCAAAACACATGAGATGCATTCCATATTCTGTTAACGTTCACAGCAAACTGCTTGTTGAACCTCAGGCACATTTGATCACTCGTTCACAGAGCACACACTTTGCATCTTCATTGTTTAATCTTTTGAAGTATTTCCACGCTAAGCTGGTGGCAGACATCATGTTGTGTTAGCCTAATTTAGATGGTACAACAGATCAATTAGGTGGGCCAAAAGGAAGTAGGCTATTGTTTACATCTCTGTTTATATTGTTTACATCTCCGTTTATATATATTTATATATATTTATTACTACCTAGGCTAACGGTCATGGCGTAATCCCGTACTGTATATGTGCTTTGAATTCACAGTGTTGATATATATGCAGTATGCAGGTATAAACGGTAATACTAAAATATATGTAAATATATATAAACGGAGATGTAAACAATATAAACAGAGATGTAAACAATATATGCTACAATATGGGTCAAAGTTCCATTTCACAAAATCTCTTAATAGATTTAATAGTGTTTTAACCTCGATCAAATCCTCCGCTGACAGATTTCTTGTCAACCCAGAGCTACTATATATAAATCAATATGAACACTCAGTGGCCCATTTTGGTACCAACAGGGATTTAATCCATCGACTCTGCAGTAGCAATGGAGTTCATGATTGAATTGATGGCTAGTTATATCAGCCTCTCCACAGATATACTTTCTTGACAGTTAATCAAAAGACAAATGCCTTGAACCAAAATGTGTGGCCTTTATGTCTTCTTAGTATTGCAGATTTACCCTCGGGGTAACCAACGAGGGGAGAAGGTTAACAAGACGGGCTGATAAATCCACATCTCACCACAGGTTTCCTTTCTTCTGAGTTTATCAGCAATGTGCATGTTACTCCTGTTTTAGAAAGTCAAAATATGCCAATCTTTGATGTGCTCCAGTGAAATGTTATCACGTTTGTGTCAGGCGATTGGGCAGGCAGAAGGTTTGGCTCCACTCGAACGGATCTGTCTGTTCTCTCACAGTGGAGATGAGACTAAGCTGCATGTAACAAAATGGAAAAGGAAAATGGCAAATTAAAGACCCAAATTTAGCTCCCAATTGCAGATGCTGCAATGAAATTAGACAGTAGATGGTTTAAGAAGGAGAAATAGGCGATGACACATTTTAGAAATCTTGATGAAGACAAATAGAGTAGCAGCACAATGTGACCGAAACAATTATTCTGTTTTCATTGCAGGTTGCACCATTCCTGCAAGTTTGGAGTGTACTGGCCAGAAACTGAGAGGTTTCAGTGAGGTCTCATTCTTTCCTGCATCCATTTTGTTGCTATTTATACCTCCCCCCCTCTGACTGCAGAGTGGAGCTGGGTTGCATATGTCACAGATATTACAGAGAAAGCCCCATGCAGGCAGGCCCGAGAGGCTGTGGGCAGTTCACAGGCTGCGAGCAGCTAAGCCAGGCTACGACTCTAAAGTCTACGGCGCACGATCCCAGCCGCTGAATCCAATGGAGGCTATCAAACCTTTCATCTTTTATGTATGAGCTTCCTGGCTGTCCTACTGCTGGAGGAGGCGAGACACTGGTCCCACCTCACAGGAACCTCGGCGGAATTATTCCATGTGAATTATTCATCATACATGAGGGCGATATCTTTTAAAGGGACAGATGTGTCTCTGTTGCCCCCCTGCTGTCAAATTAAAGACAGAGCAGAGGAACAACAGCTAGACACAAGTGCCTTCAGTTGGATGTGGGAAACATGATGCCATTTGGCACAACCAGACCTAAAATCCATATAATTGGTCCGGAGTATCATGGTCTCCTGGGAACAGGATCAATAGCAAGGATTTACTCTAAAGGATCTATTTCTGGCATTGAAGCCCTTCAGTGAAGCTGCCTTCTGCAGTTTTGGATCCAAACTGTGGAATTCTCTCCCTCTATTACCATCTGTTGAGGTTTTTAAAGCTCTTTTTTTAAGCTTTCTGTGGAGTTTTCAGGGATCTTTGAAATTATTCTGATGGCATAGGCTTTTTGTTTGTACAAAAAAGAGGCAAACCAGGTAAAGCTTTGTTGCAGTCGATGTGTTGCTTTCAGCCTACTCATCTCAGCGTCCCCAGTGTCTTTACTGATACCACCACTGGGAGTTTCCAAAGTCAGAAAATTTTAATTCCTATATACATACAAGGGGGCTTTATTATACTGCTCTACTGCTGTTTTATTAGGTTCACTTCTGCTATATAGAAATTAAAAAAAAAAAAATTATTATCTTTAGCCATGCTGGTGCCGTGGCTCTGGAGATGGCAATGTCGGTCATTCAGGTCATCACTTTTGTCCAGACTGAAATATCAGTAAATATTGGAAGGATGTCAATGAAATTATGTACAGATATTGGTGGTCCCCTGATGATGAATCCTAATGACTTTGGGAGGGCTGTCCTGAATACCATTTTTGGGGCTTTGAAGCTTTATATACATTACTTAACTACATCATTGTAAACTTTTACCTTTTTAGCTGTTCCAAAAAAATTAAAGGGTGTTTTTGCTGCCTTTTCAGCTTTACTAGTTAACGTTAGCTAGCTGTAGACTGGAGAAAAAAATAATTTCATTCACTCATAGACAGCTACCGGCAACCTTTAAGGTGGAATGTTTTCTTGCATGTGTTACCTTTCCAGCGGTCTAGCTGGGAGACCTCTGGTTTCTTTAGGCTAATTTGATTGGCTTTAACCTGGCTCGTAAACTCTGCTTTTAAGAATGGTCAGGAGACGTTGTGGTGACGTTGCATAAAACAGGTGCTTTACTTACTCGTTTCAGCGAACACAATACATGACCCTTTTCACAACCGCTTTACGTGAACCAGAGCTTATCTGGACACTTTCTACTGACTACTGTAACTTAACAACCCATGGAAGCATGTGCTTCATGGTGTCTGCCGCATATACAAGTACTTTTTCTACACACACAGGAGAGACTCAATTAACATAACAAACCTGCCAGACTACGTCACCCACAAGGCCACCTTCCTTAAAGGGGTAGGCTTGGTCGGTAACACATGTTACTCAATGCATGAGTTGACTTCGTGAATCAATCAACATGCCTTAAAAAAAACAACGAATATCCGAATCCCAAAATTGAGAACCGAATACCTGCCCAACAAATGAATATCCAAATAGTTAAATATTCGGGTCCAGCCCTAGACTTTGGTAATCCCCTGATTTTTCCTTTAGCGCCACCAGGCTGACATTAATGTTACAGAGTGAAATGTCTCAACAACTTTGTGATGGATAACCATGCAATTTGGTGCAGACATTCATGGTCTTTGTGAAGTTCAGTAACTTTCTTTTAAAAGGGTGTCTGTGAATTTTCTGCCTGTGACAACTTTGTATTTAAAAGCCTGTAGGCTCTAGTTTTATAACATATTTTAATATTCATTGCTTTAAGGTGTAGTGCAGATATCAGGGCACTATTACTGAAAATTTTAACTCAATCCAAGCAATAAGTGAAAAATGACATGAGATTAAGTAATTAATCTCCAGATCTGCCTATGGGGTGAGTCAATATATTAATTATAGATCAATTTCATCATTTTTTGCTGTATTTTCAAAAAAACATGGTCATGTTTTGTTCTACCTCAGGTAGGGGTATGTAAAAAACTAAAACCCTTTTGAGGATTTGTCCCTGCACTAACTGTGCCCCCCCCCCCCTTTGAAATCAAAATGCCACCCCTGTACACGTGGATATAGAAATTGCAAGTCTGACTCATCCAGCTTATCCTGGTGTGCAGCACACACACACATATACACATACACAGTAAATAGTTACAGCTTTAATAATAACAACACATATTGCAGCTCCCTACAGAGTTCACTGCACAGGAGGAAGCTGGATCGCTGGCTCCTTTAACGATTCCTTTATTCTATTTTTACGAGTTAGACAGCAGCGAACAGTGCTGTTTTGTTTATATTTTGCAGTGCCGTCAGATTTTTCTCTCATGAACAATGCAAGTTAAAAATTGACCGTCTGGAAAATAGTTGCAATGGTGCATTATCATATACTCAAAGCTCGCTCCAAAGCCTGGCTCATTATCACACACAGTGAAATGTCATCTACAATACGACATGCTCATCTTTAAATCCTCGGCTGCATGACTGGAAACTGGCACAGTAACCTCAGCACGGAGCAATTAAACTCTGTCTATTTATCGCTGTCTCAAACTGTTCGTGGAAGGTGCAAGAACGAGCCTTCAGCACCTTCCTATCTCCATCAGAAGCCTGATATAATTAGCCCTGTTTTGTCCTGCCTGGAGCCATTGTCTTTGTTTTGATGGTATCACAGTCACACTGTAATTGCATTCACTTTCACTCTGGTGGCTTTATAACCTATCATAGATTGGAATTGGAATTTGTTCTGTTACGACTAATTACAGCTAATGACATTTTGGTACCACTTGGACATGATGTAGGAGATGCATTCTATAGCAGCTGCTAGAACTTTAATACCAACAAAAAGAAACAACAAAGTTTTGGAATTTTGGACATTTTTCATGAGCTTTTTAGTGTCCTGCTCGCCATTTGAGTTTACTGTTGTGTGTTGTCACTTAATACTTAATCCATAAATCCTACCAAAAAGAAACATAAATTATCATATATATATATATATATATATATATATATATATATATATATATATATATAATACTAATTTAACTAACGAGCAACACAACACAATAAAAAAATAAAAACACATAGTCACACACCACACATCCACACATAAGGACACACAGAGCAGACTTTTCTGCTGTTGCCAATGTTTACTGGCTGCCCTTTCTTCTAAATAAATAATATTCTACCATAAAGGTAACCAGTGTCTTTGAGGTAACATATAAGATCTCCAGCCAACAGCAAGCAGCTTTTTTGGAGCTGTCAGACCCATAAGATTTGACAGTAATTTGGGCAAAGAATCATCATTCAGAAGCATAGGACAGTTGGGAAACAGGCAATATTCTTTCCTTAAATACTGTAATTGTATTATCTGATTAATATTCAGGCAACAGCTAACAAGTCCTTGTTAACAAAGCTGTACAATCTATATTAGATGTATTCTTCCAAAGCATAAACATAAACATTCTCGATATATATATATACATATATATATATATATATATATACACACACACACATATATAATAATAATAATATATCCTTACTCATTTCTGGTCATGGTACTTCATGGATTAACTGTCAACACCAACAAGGTGGTTACCAAGACAACACTGACACCATCATGACTGTATGTTGCTGGTAATTTACCACCACCGTACCACAAGATGCAACCGTGGCAGCTTCAAGGCAAAAGGTGTCACTGACAACCTTTAAACTCAAGCGTAAGCCTGTAACATGCAGGAGGAAAAGCTGAGCATATCGCTGTTGCCATGTGAACACCTTGCCAGACCAATCTGGCAGATTTTCATGTTTAAAGTGCAAATGAAACTTCACATGCCCTTGGGGGCTGAAAAAATTTCACCACTGTTGGGTCTTATAAAACCGTTTCAAACAGGGTGGGAGGTGCTCACTTCTCCCAGTCTCCATTACAGTGAGGTTGACAGGTATGTATTTGTGAGACATTAGCTAACATTTACTGGTTGTCAGACTAATGCAGCATCATTTTATGCACCTCCATAATAGTTAGGGTATCATTCTTAGCTTCAAGGGGTGTGTTTGTGCATATGTATGTGTTTGGTGGTGCGTGCTGTTTAAAATGGATGGGGTAACTCCCAAAACTATTTCCCTAAGTAAAAACAAGAATAAAAGTTGCAGTGGGCGCAGTTGTGTCAGACTTTGAAAACCTCTGCATTACAAGATAGCTTGTGTGCAGACTTGGAATTATTTTCCTGATGGTTGTCCGCGAGAAAAGCTCGAGGAGTATCCTGTAGTTGAAAAATAAAGTTGTCAGTGCTCTCTGATGGACAAACTATGTACAGTAGTGTCATTACAGTTTCTAAATGATCTCAAACATGTCTTTGGCAATTGTGTACTGAATTTTTTGTTTTTAACAAATATATTATATAAATATATAATATATTATATATTTGTATATATTTAAATATGTTGGCATGCCAATATATGCAAATATATCTATCAAAAATCTACAGATAATATTGGCCATGCCAATTTATCACTCAATGTAGAAAATGGTATGGCAATCTACATATTGGATTTTGATATTTGTTATGTAGAATTGGAAATTTTGACCTGATGGTGGTGCTAAAGGAAAGGTCAGTGGCATCATCAAGCAGATTAAAAGGGTCATCCTCTGGAGATATTGCATATCCTGATAATGTTTTATGGCTGACCAATAGTGTTGGATGGATTGAAGTTCTCGCCATCTTCGCCATTCTTCAGTCCTGCTGCTATACTGTATGGGGGCAAAAATACTGATTCTGTTGGAATATGTCAAAATTTCATGGTGATATCATTAGCCTCATAAAATCTGTGATAGTAAAGCATTTGAAATTATAGTAATTACATTGAAATTCAATTAAAGGAGAAACAATAACTACACAGGAAAGGGCTAGATTTACAATCAGAAACTGCAGTTTGCTGTAGGTGCTGTTTTATATAAAATCATAAGAGTATTTTTGGTTTTCCCATGAAAATAAGTGCAAATAGTATTACTTTTTCTCTTTGTTTTAGCTCCATCATATCAGCATATCTTAATACACTTGGAGATATCAGAGACGACGGAATCTGTTGTAACTTATTAATAACTCTATCCATGATACCACTCTGACACAAGCAGGGCTGATATTTTGGGGCAGCTTGTAGATTCAGCTGCTAGTGAGCTGTAGTGCAACATTTAAAGCACTTACACAATGTGTCCTCATCTAATCTTAACCAGGCTGGTAGAACCAGTGCAATAGGCCAGCAATGTTGATTCGTATCCAGACAGGTCTAGACCGGAGATGAACTAAAGATGATAGCGAAAGTTTTGAAGAACGACTATTAGAAGTAGTAATTTGGTTTCAAATTGATATTGAATGTTTTGCATTTTCATCTATCCCTCAGAGATGCGAAGTAACTGCATTTATGGAGGTTCTGTGCTTAATGTGATACTCCACCCAAAAGCTATTTTGATTATCAAACACACACCCCCTGTAGGCTTGAAAGGTAGCATTAAAGGTCTCAGGAAATATAAAATAGTATATTTACTTTATTAATGTCTAACAGGATCCTGTTAAAACAGGATGACAAGGCAGAACACAGTGAGGAACAATGAAAAGTGTAAACCAATGGGTTATCACTTATGGAGAGAAAGAAGGTTTGATGTTGGTATAGTGATAGCTTTATTGGTTTTAATTAGGCCTACCAGTGTAGCACGAGGTGAACTGTTTTGTAGGAAGTAATGCTTTTCCATGAAGTTCAGGTCCACATTTCACAAGGTCTTTAAAAAGTTTGTAGTTTGCTCCTTCACAGAGTACAGAGGCTGTGGTCAACTTGAATTCATGCCAGTTACAATTGTTACCAGTATTTACCAATAGTTACCAATTTTCACTGCAGAGGACAAAAATATATCCTTAGAAATTTCTCAAACCACTCCTGCAGCATAATCCACTTCTCCACTGCATGTTCCACACTGCCACAGATTTGCTGAAATATAGATAAACACACCGCTTCTATTTGAACTCTCATGTACAAAGCTTTCAAGCAAATTTTGAAGTGTGCAAATGCTGCTCTTCCATTAGTCAGAAATACTTCAACTTTGGAAACTCAGGGTACCTCCAATTTTGGGAATTATTCTCATTCATTAGGGATGTCCAGACTACAAAAATTACAACTACAAAAACACTTTTCGTGCAGTGGTGTTACAAAGTGGAGGTTCTTCTCTTACAGTCTTTGACGAGCACAGACGCCGGCTGCAGAGAGCACTTTAGCCACAAAACAGAATGTATTTTGGCTTGTCATCGAGTTACTCTCAGAATTAACATTAATTAGTGACAGCTGATATGACCTGCTGCCAGGGACGTTTATAATTTTAACCAGTGACAGCGATGGTCTGTGCCAGCTAAAAATGAGAAGCTGCTACCTAAATGTTTTGTACACTGCTCTTTACTAATAAGAGACAGATAGGAGAAATAACAATTTGTGAGTGTCAGAGTTAAGCGAATCACTGTATTTTGCCAACCTGTGTGTCTGAACCAACTAATTTTTCACCTTCACATGCTGTAATTTTCACTTGGATATGCAGTGGGATGCTCACACTTTAGGCTATTGTAAAGGAGAGCAGCGCTGCAACACAAGCAGGCTGAGGTGGACAAAACACGGTAGACTACAGTAAAGAAAGCAACTTGATCGGCTAATTTTAGCTGATACTGATGCATTAAAATATGCCTGGATCAGCCACAACAGGCTCGGGACATCTCTATCATTCATTATTTATTTACCATGTAGATGCCACTGGAAAGTCTTCACTTAGCGGGTTTACTTCATTTAAGGAGCTGCTGTCAACCAATTACTTCCAGTATTGTGACTGTAGTCAGTGAATTTGGGATTTCTGGCCAGTTTGCTAAGCAGTCTTGCATTCATGTGTCATTTTTCTGGAAAATCACTTGCAAGATAAATGCTGAACAAACCTGAATGCCCCACAGGTCAAGCTGATTGGATGAACAGATGTTAGTTATCATGTTCTGTGTGGCTACATATGAATACGTGCATCTGTATATCTTGGAAACGTCAGCATCCTCTGAAGTCATCAGTCTACTAAGAAGCATTCTTAATTTCCAAGAAGGAAATTGGTTTTATCCTGAATCCACTCCATTCATTCAAATTCCTACAACATATTCTCTTTGAACTAAACGTTACTAATTTGCAAAACATCAGGAAGAACATTGCTTTCATTCCGGGACACAGCATAATTGAAATTATGAAAACTGAATCATACTGTAGACTTAATTTACTTAATCTAATCAAAAATGTTTTCCAGTGTTTCAGATATACAGAAACTTGGTCTGACAAGGGGGGCTGTAATTAAAGTTCCAATTTTGTAACTCGGAGAATCTCACACATGATTGGTGTGATTTAAATGGAAGTTGGATGGATGATACGTTTTGGCACAATAACTGTAATTTCATGTCAAAATTTAGAACTTCGAAAGTGTTGGACTACTGGTTAGATTTAGAAGAATTCTCAAAGCATGGTGCGTTTTGTTGCTGAGTGCTTTCAGTCTGCCTGCAATATTTGTGGAGGACAAAGTGTTTGCTTGTTACTTGTTTAGTGGAAGAAGGCTAAAACATTGGCTGGTCAGAACTAACATAATTTGGTTGTTCATAACAGCATGGCTACTGTACTGTACCTGCTACAGTATTTAAAGCTTCAGCATTTGGAAGGAGCAAACACAGAACTCTCCAGTGAAGGATCAAAGGACGCTGGATTTAAAAATAAGAAATGTGAGCGCTGACTGCATCACAAGGCGAGCCGTCATTTTGTTTTAGTCAGGGTTAGAGGAGGAAGAGGCATAGCAAAACACAGTTAGAGATGCTGTTGCTCTTCTTGACTGCAAGCTTTTCATGTCTTACAGTTGTGTCTCTGAGGCAAGACAGAGAGCTGAAAAGTGAGAGAGGCTTTGATGGAAACAGCGGGGGCTTATTCAGTGCTGTTGCTAAATGAATTTGGCTTGTTGTTTGCTCCTCAAGCAGCCGTCACACCTAGAAGTGTGAATATTTAAGAGAGGTATATGCTCATCTTTTAAGTTGATTTATGACTTAAAAACGTGAACATCAAAATATTTGGTGCATCATGTGACTGAATGTGATTCTGTGTGTGAGATTTGCAAGAAGAAAATCTGTTTTATTCTGTAGCATGTGAATGCAGACATTCTTCAAATTCTTTTGACTCTGTGCCCCGCAACGTAACTCCCCCAAAAAACAAGCAAATTATCATCTAGATAATTTGGAGTCTTGAAAAATAAAAAAAGACCAGCTAACCTCAGTAGTTAGCAGTGTTGCCTGAAAGGCAGAAGGTCCTGACTGGGTTCTTTCTGTGTGGTGTTAGCAACAGGAGTTTCCTCCAAGGGCTGGTTTCCTCCTACCCAAAAAGGCAGCATAGGCCCTAATCATGATTGCTTTACATCTCATCTCATGAGGAAAAATACCATTCGGTGTTAGGAGTACTCTGCCATGGACCGAGGCATTGGCCTCAGAACTGAAGTTTCAACCTGGATGCTGCACAGTGGCTCTAAATATTTAGAATGGGTCAAGGGCTGAGGATGAAATCCTCCTTGTGGACTAAAACCCCATTCAGACAGGTTTTATGTCTCTGGAAGTCAGTTGATTTTAATATTGCATGTTCTGGTCATTGATGTTTAAAGAGCATGTGTGAGTGATTTTTCTCCACCTACATTAGTGTTAATTATTGTCCAAAACACCTACTCTTTTTCAGTGCACTTGTTGACCTGTTGGGAGCTGCATTTCCTCTTGGTTTCATTCGCTCGGTGTGCACTTGGAGTTCTATGGGACAAAGCAGAAAAGCTTTTAGCTAATCTGATGGATGCTAGTGCGTAATATTAAACCTGCCTGAACGGAGCCCAGTAAAGTACAACAGCATAACAGTTGTATGAGCAGGACATGTAGTACTTGCCAGCCTCATACCGGCAGTTTATTAACACTAAAGCTTTAACTTTACAATGCCAAATGACTGAGGGTTGCTAATGTATCACAGTGACAGTACCTCCAGAGAATGGAAACTGCACCAAACACTGCCTCACTCTCACACACACACACACACACACACACACACACACACACACAAGAGGGAGGGAGGCCACAGAGATTTTTCAAGCTCGTGTTATGCTCAGCTCGCATCTCCATGCTTGAGAGAGGATAGCGTTTGTCATGAAGACAGGGGAAACATCTGGAGTGCCATTTGTTTTAATAATTCATAGTTTCTGACTTCATAATCAACCCCAACACAGCCGGAGTCACTAAACTCGGTAGCTTCCTCTCCAAACGGAGTCCCGTGTGAATAATCTGTTGCTGACACATGTTGAGAGTACACATAGAGATATTGTTCCACACGCAGCAGCTAGTTTGCATTTCCAGTCGTCTGTGTTTGATGAGTTGCCTCCTTTCTGCTTTGCCTCTGTTTGAATTGATGCCCCATTTGCTCAGATAAGAGAGGGAGGGAACTGTTTGTATTGTTTGTCTTGCCATGTCTTTCCTTTTTTAGAGAAGTTTCTTCTCCGGCAGGGCTGTTTTTCAGATACTGACACTGCTGCTAGTAGGGCTGCTCGACATGGAGAAAATTTGCAGTGTATGATACATTTCCTGGATACTCTCATGGCAATATGAGATGAGATTAAAAAAAAAAAAAACAGTTCAGAATATATTTTCACTGTGTTGAATTGTTGTGCATGCTGCATATTGGAATCTGAAATAACATTTTTAGCACAGTAATTGCATCAAAATTGTGTAATGAAATAACACTGGTATATTGGATATGTAGAATATTTCTGTTGTTTATCAGTGTTGATAGACCTTGTCTTACTCTTGACCTCTTTATGTTCCCAAATTTCATGAAATAATGCAAACATATAGTTGAAAATAATCATCAGTTGCTGCCCTATCAGTGATACAGTCTCTACCCCTTTGTTACCCCTTTTGCTTGTAACTCCCTTTAAGGCACAGTCTCTACATGTCTTACTTAGGGCTGAACGATATGCAAAAAAAAATCATATTGCGATTATTTTGACAGATTTTAGTGGGAATTTTTGGATTTCATTTTCACTGAAAAAAATATGAAAATGATGTTGATATGATTTTTACTGGAGTCTGTACCAAACAAGCATGTTCCCTTACATCTGGAGAATATGATTTGTAGGCCGGGGCATCTCTGTAACACTACAATGCTTCATTCATTATGGTATATTGTGTCAAAAAAATTGCAGCTCCCGCGATTTGGATATTGGACTTGGCCATATTGCAAATTCGATAATATTTCGATTCATTGTTCAGCCCTAGTCTTACTGTAGCTTTGCGTTCTATAGATATTTTTCTTTCAGAATAAGTTAGCCTACTTAGAAAAGTCATCATTTTGCATTTGTGCATGTCCTAGGAGACTTTTCAAGAAGAGAGTTTCAAGCAATTTGATTAATTTTGTTTTGATTCGTGTGAGTCAAACAGGAATATTTTGGCCCCGCATGGAGATATGCACTTAAAAATACCCTACTCTGGTCTGGTAACAAAAAGTTACTTAAAAGTTTTTATCAATCAACAGGGTAGCATGTAGAGCCACTGAAATACTACTGACAAGATCTTGTGACTGCAGCTGCTTCACAGCGAAAGCCTTCCAGTAGCACCTCCTTGCTTCATGGCTTGTTTCATCAGATTCTTTTTTCTTTACTGTGAAGCAGCTGCAGGATTTAAACATTGCAAAGGAGGAGTGGTATTTATTTCTGCTCTGATTAAGTACTGAAAAGGGTTATGAAAGGAGTTGTGAATCTTCTCATATCGTTTCCCCCAGAAATGTGTTACATGTCAAATGTGCACACACGCTTAGCCTATGTGACATGTCATATATGATTGTTGCAGGTGTTTCCTAAGGTGTCACTAGGCTGTGACAGAGATGTTTTCTGGGAGAGGAGCGAGGCGCCCTTGGGTGACCTTTGGCTGAATTATCTCTCCGTGTGTCTCCTCTCTGTATGTCCTGTCCTGATCGTATCTCTCAGCTCTGCTCTGCATGCTGCCCACGCTGCACCACTTGTTTGCTCCACCACCATCATTTTTTTTCTCACCTCTCTCTCAATTTTAAAGACGGAAGAAATGCAGCAGGGCTCATGCGGAGGTAAATAATGTGGTTGTGGCTGTCAGCTTGTGGCTCTGAGAGAATGATGAAGGAGCCTGCCATAAACATGACTGCGTGATGATGAGGTTATTTGCCGATTTGTTGCTTTATTCGACGTTTAACAACATGGTAGTTTAGAGCTCTGAGGGGATGATTTATAACAAATATCAGGGGGACAGTACTAACGGATGCAGTTATCCCAGCCTTATCCCGACATCATATTTTTCAAGCATGCAGAGCATGGCTAATTGAGATAAATAGCTGTGTAAGCAGTGCTGATGACAGGATGGAGGCTGGGTGGCTGGTGTGCCTGCTGGCTGGTGCCATCCCACTCTCGGATCCAGTGATCGGCTGTTTGTCAGGCGGAGAGGTACGAGGAGAGTGAGGAGGTAATTAAGCTCGGCTGAGTTGTGATGGGGGGAGCTCTCTGTTCGAGCTCTCCTGGATCTCTACAGGGGCCCCGGCTGCACAGTTGCGTGGTCCCTCCGAGTGAGCCACACTCCCAGCAGTGGGCCTACCGGAGGCCTGACAGATACTGATATGGCAACCTCAAAGCACTCAGCGCTCCACTAAATTAGCTCACATCTCAATTCCACCTATTTCCCCTGTGCGGGTTTGTGTTCTTTATATATATATATGTGTGTGTGTGTGTGTGTGTGTGTGTGTGGATTCACGCTGTATGTGTACAGTGTGAGCAGTTTTGAAGCACAGAGTGCCAGCTGTGGTGTTAAAACCTGCCCACAGCAGAGGAGGATTGTGTAGAGCTGTGGGGGGTGGAGCAGATTATGGATAGGATCTCAGCCTAGAGAGCTGTTAACAAAACACATGCACACTCACACACAGACACACAAATCCTCAATATATGGAAAGAGATTAGTGCCCACAGGGACTGTAGTTCAGCAGCATGAATTTGAATTTCTTGAGTTTATATTACTGTTAATCTCTGAACACTTTTTTTTTTAAATAAATGAATTTAAAAATGTATATGTAAGGCACTGGTTGGATATTATATGATTATTGTTGAATTTTACGTTTCTGTGTTTTCAATTGTCACTTAATAAAACTTAATCCAATGGAGGGTAGTGTGCCTTTTTAAACCTTGTTTCTGTTTTGCATTTTCAGTAGCCATGTTTCAGTCAGAAACTTGGCACCACACAACCAGCCACTGTTTGCACACAAAGGTACATGAGTATTTTACATGAGGCTATCTCAGAACTAAACAGCTGTCTCCATGTTAACAATCTAACAACTATTGCAACCAAGTGGAAAGAATGGATCAGCATTTGTGGCTTGCTGACAATGTTGTGAAATGAACACTGAAAAGGAAAACAGTTTTTAGAGACACAAGAAACGCCGAGGAGAAATGCACAGTTTACTGCAAACAGTAGCAAAAAATATTGCTGCAATTGGTTATTGTGCTTGGTAGTATAACAAAATATGTTATGTAAACCTCTGTATCGTTAATTCACTAATCCTAAACCATTTTTAGTTACCTTTCTGTTATTTCCTGTAATGTTCGTTTCACTCAAAAGAAGTTGGACCCATATGCAGGAGACAGAAGACGGCAGTCAAAATCACAAGGTCTTAACTTGAAAAGGCTGGATGCAGACATACAAAGTAAGCAAACTTCTCAGGAGAAAAATAAACAGAGGCAAGGCTCTAACAAAGGCTCTAAAAGCTAGAGTACTTGAGAAACAGAGTGACACAATGTCACCAAGCAAAATCAAAAACAAGCACTGAGCGACAAAAACTAGGGCCTTAAATACAAGGCTTAACAAGATTGGGTTCAGGTGTTGCGGGGACTTCTTCTCTGTCCTCTGTGCTGCTGGTTGGCTCTGGAACTGGAACTGGGCGCAGTGGTGATTGAAACTAGTACAAAAATCAAAAAAACGTACCTCGTTCGTTTAGCCCACGATGTGATCATAGAATGTGAATCAGAATAGGTGTGTTTTTTCACTTTGGACGGAGACAGGATAGCTGTTTCCCCCTGCTTTAAGTCTGGACTCCGCAATCAATCTTCTTGACTCATGGTTGGAAAAAAAGCAAATGCACGTTTCCCCCAAAATGTCGAACTATTCCCTTAAATACATAGCATTTTTCAGTTGTTTATTTTAATTTCATTTATCCAACAAAACTCTTTTTTGTTTCATTCAGCAGCTCAATATAAGCATGACAAATTCTAATTCAGTCCATTCGAGTACCATCTCTTATGGTGCTAATCTCATTTCATACCACGCACACATATGCACGCATACTTTGCATACAGTTCAACGCTGGCTTCACAGCCTCACTGTGCATGTCTTTGGTGTGTGTTTGAATACAACATGCAAATGTTGGCGCCCCTGGAGGAAATCAAAAGGGAAGTTCATTACTCTAACCAATATCTAATAATCCTCTAGCTGGAATTTACGTCAGGGCTCTGCATTATTGTTCTTTAAGTGACAGCCGATGACTCTCCCACAGATGGATGGACTTTATTTCTCCGAGTTTTATCCTTATTTACTGTAATCAAACTGCACTCGGTCTGATGGCTCGTGATATAGAGCTGTCAGCTCTGTCGAAGGCGTGAGCATGCCCTCTCAGGATGTTATCTATGGCCTGTCTCATTAGATTCGTGACACATCACGCCAATAACCTACCAGATAGAGCTTACAGGGGTTTTAATGTTTACAGTCAGGTTATCTACTTGCAAAGGGAAGGGAAACTTGAACTGAATCATCAATGTTTTATCAATTCAGATTTATGAATTTTTCAGCAGCTGAGGAGTTCTTCAAATGCAAGCCAAGACAACTTAGGAGAGGCTTGCTGAGAGCTTGGCTGTGTTTGTAGTCTGCTTGACATGCACTCAGTCTCCTTCACGTGCATCAAATTCTCTTTCTCCTCTGTTTTTTGTACAAACACTGTTCACTTTCTTTCAGTTTCTAAACCTTATTCAGCATTCCTTGCCATTTTGCTATAACTGTACCACTTGCCTCAAACTACCTTCTTCAGTTATTTATTTGGTGACTTCTGTTTGCGTCTCTGGTCCTGCATTTCTTAGTTTGTTGCTCTTTGCCTTTTGCTTTTGATGGAAAACTGTCCACTGAATTTGCAACGTCTGTGCTTCAGGTGTCGTCAAGCTGAAGTGCCATCAGTGGTTGCTGTTGGCATATAGTTTTTGTTTTAAACATTACCTTGAATCCTTGAGAGTTGTGTGTGTTTGTTTTCCATTTCCAGTCATGCCTCCGTCCTTTATCTTCAGTTCTAGCCCAGCCCCTGTTCTGCAGTCCAGTCTCTCTGCTTTTTACTCTCCACTGCAGACCCGCCTTGAGCAGCCGAAAGCAGGCTAGCTCCTCAGGGACAGTCTGCTGTGTACTGGATGGATGACTGGCTGGCTAGCTTCATGTATGGATGTACAGATGACTGGAGGGCTGGAAGTGTGGAAATAAAGATGACTGGCTTCTTGCAGGATCAGAAAGAAAGAGAGAAAGAAAGAAGGAAAAATGACCGTGAAAGTTTTTACTGTAACATAGTGAAATTCAGAAGGAACTGGCATATATTTTTTATTTTGAGTTGCCAAGTAATCATGCATGAAGCCCCAACCCCCCACCCCCTCAGTTTTTGAAATCATTTGGTAGTTTAAATGAATGTTTTTGTATTGCCATGGTTTCATGGTACTGACCTTAGCCAGCTGAGCTACCAGAATTCCCCAAGGAGAACCTGCAGATGAGATGGTAACTAAATTCTGAAACCGTAAAAAATAAACAATTATTAATAATCAACTTTCACATTGATCAAAACAAAAATATAACGACTAACAAACAACAAAGTCTTCTGGTAGGACTGCCACCAGTTTTAGCAGTGTTAAATAATACACATTTGGGCACTGTTTGCTAATATGCAATGCAAATGTGTTATTTAATGATTCAGTATGTAATTTAGATAGGGACTCCATGGTATAGCAAGAGTTTTGTTTAGGGCTTTCTTTTGATATTGCTTCGTTACATCCTAAGTAACTGAAATTGGTTGGCTCAACAGCAGCCTAAATCTGGCAAGTGTAAGTTATTGGACTCATAACCTGTAACCTGATTCTATGGGCCCACAGCTGGCCTGAGTTCTGCAAACTGGAGCTGATTCTCAGCCAAAATTGTCCACACCCACTAACACCAAACCAAATCTGGCAGGCATATACGTATGAGCTAAAGCCAGCTCACATTTGGTCCCAGGTGCCAGAACAGAGCCAAATGTGCTGACAGTCAGCCGCAAATGGCCCGTGTCAGCTATCTGTAATAGATTATAACTTTCAATTTAGATTTAGATTGAGGATCTTTAGATCAGATCCTCAGGCAGCATCCTTCTGACTGCTTGTTGTCTTCAGTTTCCCATGTACGGTGAATTGTTGGTGAGTGAGACTGGAACTCTGTTCTGAAGTGAAGTTTAAAGTTTTAGTATTATTTATGATTATTAAATTCAAACTAGGGCTATCCAATTAGCATACTGTAGGCCCTTGCCTTCAGATGTGAGGTCACAACTACTTCTTTATCTACATTATTATTGTTAACCTCCCTGCTGAGGGAATCACAGAGCTGGAAGGGTTGTGATGGCCAATGAAAAGAAGCTTTTATCTTGATTGTCTCCTGCCAACTGGTTATCAGTCCAGTCTTTGCGGGTTTAGTTAATTGGGTGCAAATAATGCCAGAAAACTTTTATGTGTTATTCTCCTGTGTGTTATTGTACCTTTAATTTTGTTCCTTGATGTAACCAGAACCCAGTAGCCTCTGAGCTGCTGCCAGTGATGGTGAATGTGTTGCTGCAAGAACCAGTGGTGTAGTGCAGGGTAGGCTATACGCAGGTATACAGTGTATACTTACTTTTCAGTCGGCATTGCGTATACCCACTTCTAAATCCCCTAATGCCTAATTATTTGAGGTAAACCAACAGGGCAGGTAGGGCCAGCAGGCGATATTTCTTTTCCTAGGATGGCGAAGGCAT
>NTHP01000245.1:49319-61119 GCA_003416845.1 Oplegnathus fasciatus
TAGTAGTAGTAGTAGTAGTAGTTAAGTTACTTTTTTGCCATTTTTTTTGTAGTTAACCACTGAAATTACAAACAATTTTGGGCCATAAAAGGATAGGAATGATTTTTTATTTTTTTATTTTACCATTGCTTCTCTACTCTTCAGATGGGATTGTTTTGTTTAGGACAGGTTTAGGTCTCAGGGGTATTCCAGGAAGCTGGATTGTCAGCTCACCTGTGAAAAAATATGTGGCTATAATTTTGCTGTAATTTTTCAATAATGTTTTGAATCTGAATTTGTACAACTAAACTTGAATATATTAGGTGTTAATTAGTATTGACTATCGCTATTTTTTAACAAATGTTCAGAGAAGTTGTTGCTATTTTAGAAGTTACCTGGCTAACTGAGTAATCCTGCTTGGTGCAATATCCCCTCATGGACTCTAGTTTCTGGAAGGCAGGTGTCTGACTGATGGACCTGGTATACATGAATAGTGGGGTATAATTTCGTATCACATGTACATTGTCAATTTGATCAGTTACAAAGTAATTTGAACTACTTTTAAAAGTAGCTTTAGTTAACCAAACTAGATTTCTCCCGAGGGTAGCTTTGCTGTAATTCAACCTCTTTCAGTGTGAAGTAATTGCTAGCTTGCAAAGCTATGCTTTCAAAGCAGCTTCCCGAACACTGGTTAGGGTTAAGGTAAGAATATCAATCAGAGGCAGAGTAGGGTGGGTCAGGTTTTTGGGTGAACTAAATATGCAAGAGTAGTCTTACATGTCACTGTTTATAACACAGGGCATTTATCCTTTGTTGGACAGGCCACTTTAAAAAAATTGGAGGCATAAATTAAGAGTATACCCACTTCTCCAGGCACCACTACACCACTGGTGAGGACTAAACAGTTGTTCCAACAGAGACAGCCAGACAGTGTACGGAGGCTCTCTTTGATCTGATGCCTGAGTATAGATAGTGTGTTTGTGTATCTGCATACTGTACGTGTATGTGCCACTCACTTTGTCCACATTGAGGTTAGTCTGTATACTAAATATGTACTGATTCAGAGGTTATTGATATTCATGGCATAGCTTTGTCATGAGTTCCAGGCCTGCAAACTCAAATGGTATGAAAGAGGTGATGAAAACTGCGCACCACCCCCAGGGCTTGCTGCTTTTCTCTTTTTTTTTAATATAATTGCAAATTAAACATCTTTGGGTTTTGGACTGTTGGTCAGACAAAAAAAGTTATTTGAAGATGTAACCTTGGGCTCTGGAAAACTGTGGAGGATAAATCAACAATTAAAAAATAACTGTTAATTGGAGCTCTAATCATTTTCTTCACCGGTGTCTGTAAGATTTCAAGTGCCTCTTGTCCCTTCTTAAGGGCTGTATAGTCCAAAAGCGGAGCTTAGCCACTTAGCCATGTGCCACTTTCTTAACATTTTCTCTTCCTTGACCACTTCTCTCCTTTCTGTCTGTCTCTGCTGCACTTGAGGATGGCTTGCAATGAAACTCCACTGGACTCATTGCATTGCATCATGTCATTTAAAGACGCCCGTAGCACACATCATCATATATGTAAAGGTGGCCAGTTTGGAGCCCTGTAAATCAAGATTTAGGCATGTGATTGTGATTGAAGCTATGGAAATAGTCTATGGTAGATTATTTAAAGCCACTATGTGTAGATTTTTTTAAATTATATTTCAAATTATGTTGATGTCATATCACTCGTAACCCTAATTAACAGCCAGCTGTTATAGCATTCAGTACAAATTTAAACACTGCACACACAAACATACAAACCTGCAGGTGATGTACAGTAATATTCCTCCTACTGAGCTGGAGAGTGGAGGCTCTTTGACATTTTCTTGCCAGTTGCTGGCCTGCTGGACACTGGCCTCCCAGAAAACTCTGCCGTGATCTACTTTGTGCCTTTGGCGAAAAACTTGAGCGTAGTACAGTAATGTGCTTATCTGGCTGTGACACGGGTTTTCCATATCAGGCCAGACAGAAGTCCACACAGACTTTACAGGCAGTGTCTTTGGTGAGTGAAGTCTCTCCGGACTGCGGCTGAGCTCCTCTTCCTCACTGCCAGTTAAAGAGGCCATCTGTAAGACTTTCCCAAGCTGGGGGAGGACCCACCAGGCTCCTGATTAAAGTGATGAGCTGTAAAATCAAGAGGGAGGGGGGTGACAGCCGGCTGCTGCCTGCTACACTGAGCTTCATCTTGTCTGATGGGAGATGAACCTTCCCGCTCTACCTGTTTCCTCCTGTCACTGTAAATGGGTTTGTTTATGTCTACAATCCTGCTGTATGGTGGAGACTGTTAAGGGGCACTGCTTTAGTTCTGCTCCCATCATACTATAGATCCATCATTATTAGTGGACTGTTGGGGTGTGATCACACATACAGCTTGTTTTCTTCAGTTTCAACAATTTTTGGAATTTTGGTTTCCATTGGCCAATTAAGTTTTATGTGCAGCAGAATTTGTAAACTAACACAGACAGACTTTTGGTGAGCTATCATCTTGGCACGGTGTGTGTGCCACCTGTTAGCATTTGTCTCTCTAGCTCTTGTACAGACATCTATAATAAATCCAAATTATGTTGAAAGAATACAACAAATTTCCACAAGTGAAAGTATTTATGAGAGGCATAGGAGACAGGTGTGTGTATCCCATCTCCTACCTACATTCAGTGTTGGTTTCTTCTAACCATGACCACTTTCCCTAACTATTTGTTGTTTCATTTTCCAGAAGTTGTCCAGGCCTTAACCATGGAGGTGGCAGATCTAAAAATGCTCATATAAATTGGTTTGACCATCCTGGAAAGCAGTGACAAACAACCTACAGTATTTTGTTATTTAGGTGTGAGGACTTGTTGGGCATGTCATTTTGCCAATAGGAATGCCATACAGTATAAGGAAATGCTCATATCAGTCGTTTTGGAGGGCAATAAAAAGCAACTTTTTAGTTGTTTAGGTATGAGGATGTGTTGCAGTTTAATGTTAAACTTAAAATAAAACAGATATTCTGCTGTTTAGTCCCAGCATTTGAACCAGTTGAACCATGGATCTTCCAGCCCTGGCATTACTTGGGAATGAGTTGTGCAGTTAATCACTGCAGATAAAATGCAGTTCAACTCCCATTCTCATTTGCAGCCAAGCTTATATGCACAGGAATAAGAGTCTGCTTTGGTTTGTTTGCTGCCTGTTTCGAGCGGGACTCATTACGACAATTTGTTGGTATCGATCATAGCTGTGTAGAGTGTGAACTTGACTGTATTAAGCACTTACACGAGGAGTGATACCTGCAGTTTAAATGGGACTGAATTAATGTGGGAACAATTTGTTGACCTTGAAGCGCAATGCACACCTCCTTTTATTCACTTCTCGGTCAGATGAAGGTAATCAAGCACTTGAAATCTGACAGTATGTTCACATCATGAAAATAGGGCCAGTGTCGGTGCAGATTTGAAGGAGTGATCTAATGAATCAGGGCGGGGGCTGGGGGAAGTGGCTCTCCATTCGACTGGGCTGTGACAGTGGGGAGGCTGAGTGTGAGGCCAGGCGGACAACTGTCACCCTGGGGAGTTTTAAAAGCCCTGCATTGAGACAGCCACAGGCTCCTCTGCACTGGACTGTCTGTCATGTACAGCATGTTTACTGTTTACTACAAGATGCTCAGGTTTCTACTTGTTTCTACTTGCACATTCGCATACACACAAAAATGCTCACATTCGTAGACTTGTGAGGACTATATTCATTACCAGTCCTGCAGGCAGCAGAGTCGTATTTTATGTTTTATGCAAAAATATACCCATTTTTATTATCTTGTTCATTCCCTGTATTTGCTGGAATCCAGTTTTGGTGGTGGGTATGGACCACAGGGAACATTATCGTTGGACAATAACAGGCTTTTAAGTCTGTAAGTTTCTTTTCATTGCATCTTGACATGAATGGAAACCACTGTCTCAGTGGAAAGCAGGAAATCAATATTAAGGCTCATCTTAGGCTGGATGCAATACAAAACATAGGGAATTTGTAATGGTAAAACAAACAAGCCACCGGTCCTATCTAATACTGCATATTGTAGCTTTTATGCTGAGACAAAAGCTCCAGTATGCAGGTTTTTGGCACAGATGTCCTAACCCCACATCCTCTGAACTCTCAGCTGATCACATTCCAACACTTGTCACTCATAAACTTCATAAACATCTACCCCGAAGTAACCGTCATCTGTAAATAATCTACAGTTGTTGAAAATGACAAACATAGGCAAAAACATGAACACATCACGGTGCTAATACGTGCATGCAACAGGCTTTATGCCAACTAAACTTGTGACCCGTCTAAGCAACTATTATTGCTGACCCACAAACTATTTATATATATAAATGCAGGGTCACACACAGACTCAGACTGTTATGGTGTGATTTATCTTATTTATTGCTGCTTTAAATGCAAAAAGTTGCATATCACACAGTAGTTTTGGCCACCATTCATATCGCTAATAATAACATACAAATAACAAGGTTCAATTCCTGAAATCTGAGAAAACAGCAACATTGCCAAAAAGAAATCAGACTGGGCGAGAAACAAACCTCAAGGTTAGCCAGACTTATTTTGAAGAGAAGCTAAAGGCTGATGGGTAACTGTGGGTAAGAGCTCTGTCCAGAAGTAGCTGGATGTATCAAGGGCAAAATCTTTATTTTTGCTAATTTTCTTTTCTTTCTGTCTGTCTGTCCTGAAGAGGACATAGTTCTCTTTAGTGTAAACAAACCTGTATGCAAAGTTTACTCTCCAAACATTAATTTACATGCACTGGTTTGGTGGATGAAGCCTGTTGGCATCAATATATTTTTTATTTCAAGCACAGACTGCCAGACAGAACTGCCAGACCTGTTGATAAGATATATTTTCAGAGTGTAAAAGTGTTACTTTGTGTTTCACCATGTGTGATTAGGTAGCTTGATATGTTGCTTGCACTTTTGGCAGCTGCACGTGGAGGAGTCAGACAGCACATCACCTTTGAAAAGAGTTTACACCAACTCATGATTTCTTTCCATTTCACTTTATTCCTTCAGATGTTGGGAGAGCAGTTCACGCCCCGGCACACATCACAGAGAAAGTGGTGCAGCTGTTCAGGAGTAAAAGCGAGTTTACCTTCTTGGCCTCCATCCAGCAGAAGTCCTCCACATCAGGAGTCATATTCTCCATCCACGAGTCAGAACACAGGTAATCCATCTATAATCCTCTTCATTTTGGCCTGCGGCACAACTTTACTTCCACGGGTTGCCGAGCGCTCTCGTTTTAAATTAAACCCAGAGATGAATTCTCATCTCACTCATAGCTGTTTGCAGATGGCTGTTGATGAGGTGTAGTAAAGTAAAGATCAGTGTGAGATTACTCCACTGCCAGCGTAAGTCAGCAGGGGATGGGAGGGCAAGTCAACGGGTGCAATAATGCAGCGTTTCCTCCTGTATGCTCAGGGCAGAAAGATAACCTTCCATGTGTTATGTCTGTAAGATGAGAGTGAAGTACTAAGGAATACCAAGCATGCTGATAATGTTACATTTTATGGTAGAAAGCTGCATAAAAAGACATAAAGCATCTCTGACTGTGGCTGTTGCACTGATAACTAGAACATGGCCTTGTAACTGAGCTGCGATGAAGTTATGAGTACAGAAAAAGGTACACATCTTACTTCTCTGAGCAATAATTTGAACATTTGTAATCACGTCTTGCCTGTTTCTTATTGAATTTGTTGCAATGGACTGAATTTTGCTGCAGAATGTGATGGCTCACCCATGGCCCCCAGAGAAACTATACAACTGTGAATTGTTTTTAAAGGACAGGCAACATTGATTTTCCTCCGCTCCTCTGAAGGTAAAAGCCTTCAGTTCTGTAAAACAAGCAGCCAAAGTGAGCATGCGAGGGAGTGTGTATATGTGTTTGCTGGGAGTCAAGACAAAGGCAAAATCGTACACAATGGGAGAGTGAAGTAGAGAGTCCTTCAACTGATGGAAGGAGCTTTGTAGGGAAGGCTAGTCCTCTAAAATGTAGTAAGCAAATTTACTCTGCACTGAAAAATAGCTAAAGGTTTGATAGCTGTACTTCAGCTTTTTATCCCTCAGACCAAAGCTATGTTATACTTAGTTAAAGCTATAGTACTTCAAAAAAGTAGCTACAACATTGGAGCTACTTTGTGAAAAATTATTTTTTTAAAAACAGCTCAAACGGTCAAACATATGACAACACCTTATATTGTAAGCGATTAATAACAACGCATTACACAAATTTTAAACTTAAACTGCCCACGAGGTCAGAAGGTCAGTTCTACCGTTACCAACCACAGCATTAAAATGCTGCTTATGTGTTAATACATTAGTAATAATAAGCTTATACTGTAATATAGAATTGACACACATATCATCACGAGTACTTTAACTATGGATACTTTTAAGTACATTTTGTGGGACTGTTACATATAATGGAGTATATTTACTCTACTGTATGATCCACTCTTGAAGAGAAATGTGTTGGCCCCTGCTGTGCTTCTAAGGTGACCCTGAGAGTTGCTTTTTAGTCCCCTGTCTCTCTCTCTCTCTCTCTCGCTCTCTCTGTCACTCTCTCTCTCTTTCTCTCTCACGTTACCTGCAGGCATAATTGCCGCACAGCGGGCTGGCCAAACAACAGCGAGGCTAAATGGAGCCAGCTGACTGTACTGTCCTCCTCCTTCAGGCACAATGACATACACCATGCAGCATATGTAGCTCAGAGGAGTGCTCAGACTAAGAAAATGTTGCATTAAAGGCACTCAGCCACGTTAAAACACACCCAGTTGTCAGATATACTGATTCCTGAGCCAGTCTATGACATTTATATTGTTCATAAATAAGTGGTTGGGATAGGGTTGTTGACTTTTAAAGGGTCTGTTCACCCAAATTACAACAAGACATATTTCTGTACTTATCCCTAGTGGTATATAGTAGTAAGTTTTGCGCAATAAGTCCAATATGAGCCTATTCTAATCCAATGCCTCTTTTTGTTTGTCAGTACCTTCAAAAACCGTTGATGATTCATAACTGTTTTCTGATCTGCCACCACTATGGTTAAGGCTTAGGTAGATTTAGGCACAAAAACCACTTGCTTTAGGCAATGGGATGTGTACAATTGTCTTCCAGCTCAAAGGCAGGTTTGTTGACCATCCATCCACCATAACCTCCTGCCTAAGAGGATTTGTGTATATGTTATAACAACGTCTGTTCACAGTGAGATCTGTGGATTATTCAGAGTAAGAGGTTTCAGATGTTTCAAATGTGGATATTTCAAAATCTCAACACATAATTCTGGGGGTAAAAGGGAAAATATGCTTTCCTTCTTGTAATTTGGGTGAACTCATGTAACATTTACAGGTGAGATACAAACTGAATATTTTGACATTTATTTCTGAAGTATAACAGAATAAACCTCCAGTCAGTTATTTGATTTTCAAGACCTTTCATTTTCCTTCAAATATTGTGTATTGTTGAGTACCATAAAGGACATATTGGGATGCAAATCTAACCCAGCCAAGCCACAGTAGGCTGAAGTTATTTTGAGACAAGCTGTTGTGTGAGTCAGACTGTCACACTGCGAGTGTAATTAAATTTGCCGAGATGGACAGAGCCTTGACTGGCTCAGCGCAGACCTGTGCTCCATTGTGACCGAGGATTTGTTCTCAACCTCTGAATCCTCTCTGAAGGCCCTATTAGAGCCCTCGGCCGATGCCCATTCTTTCCCATTATAACACAGGCCTCCCATTCAACCAGCTAACACACCGCTAGCTCTACCACTCGGCCTAATCCAATCATACATCCCTTCTCTGTACCTTCTTTGCTTCTTCATCTTTCTCCCAGCACAATCAAACCATCCTCTCTTCCCTCCCACTCCTCTGCCTGTACTGCTTTCCCAATATGATAATATCCTTCTCTCCTCCCTCCTCTCATCCTCCGCCCTCCTCATCCTCAAAGTGGAAACGTCTTTTGAATGCAAGTATTTCTCAGTACCCGCTGCAAAAGCAGAAGAAACTTTTTTTTCTTCTTGTGCCTGGCACTGGGGAATTAGAGAGGTTTATTGCTGCTCCACTAGGCTGAATAGAACAAAAGGAGCCTATTTCTGCCTAGCCAGCAGTTTTCTGGGTCCCAGTAACGCTCTCATTGTCAGCAAGTGGCAGCAGCTCTGTGATGAACTAACTCAAAGCCTGGCCTCTCCACTGCTGCTCTTCCCACCTGAGCACTCAAACACCAAAGATGCTCAGCCAGCTCCTCCAGCTGCTCTGTTCATCTGCCTGCCCTTTATCACTCTACAGGTCTGTCTCTCCCTCCATGCCTCAGTTCATAGGCACTTACAGGATCTTCTCTGTTAAGGAAGCATGCTGAGCTGAAGCCATTGTGTGGTGGGAGTTGAGAACACACAGAGAGACGGAGGAGAGGGACTTGTTAAATTAGACTTTGTGGTAAAAGTTTGGAAATGTTGGTGAGTAAGCATGGGGGAGTTGGATGCAGTAAATATTTAGAATTATATTTATATGAACTTTTAGTTGAACATGAGCACAAGAACAACCCTTAATTAACATTGTAATTCAAAATTAACACTCACCAATCCAAGTGCCACATGTCAGGAAGTATTTGTCTTTGGCTGTTAAATCAGTAAATGTAACGGTCAGAACTGACCTGTGTGAAATTCACTAACTTTTTTTGCTTACAGTGATATCTAGCCTGGGTTTGAGTATACCTCATTTTTACATTTCTTTGAACAAACGCCTGCCAAATGAATAAATGTAAATGCAATGCAGCCCTGATCCAGGACCTTCATATGGTACCATATCATGTTTATCACGGTTAAACATTCAGTCACTCAGGCATTCATAAAATTCGTCACAAGAAGAAAAATACAAACACACCGGAGGGAACAGTAACTTAGAAAAAAGATCTCAGGTGTAAAATAGCAAAAACATTTCCTTCTCCAACAGAAAGCAGGTGACAAGACCCATGTTAAATCAAAGATGGTGCAATATTTGTATTTTTCAACATTCTTATCATAATCAAATTTATTGGTACTATTAGTTACTTGCAGTGTTGGGACAAACGCGTTACAAACTAACAGTAACTCCATTACGTTTGGCAGTAACTAGTACCCTAACGCATTACTTTCTAAATTAAGTAACTAAGTTACTGTTACTGAAAGGCTCGTTACTTCGCTTATAGCGAGGTAAAGTAATTCCTTTTGGCCAGCTGTGGAGATGCGTAGTCTACACTTCCTGTTTATGCTCAAAAATGTATGTGATCTCACGCGTGACTATTGTAACGGAGTGACTGTGGTCAGGAGGAGCTGCTGCAGACACTGCACCTGTGCCTGATGAGGACGGGGGGGACAGACTACGAAGTGTTGAAAGGGAGAGAGAGTTGAGCTCGGGCAGGTGGTTCTGGGGAGCGGCGCTTGGTGCGGACAGCCAAGCCCAGCAGAGCACTCATTGCTAGGGGTGGGTGCCGTTCGCATGCCAGTTGGGGCTGCCAGCGGTGAAGACAGGTAGCTGGGCTGTAGGGCTACATTGCTTAGTAGAGTTCAGTGATGTGAATGAGATTACAAATGAAAACTGTCCAGTTGATCAACAGTGTTTATATTATTCCACACTGCAACAACAGTAGGCTACTGAAATGAAAGCTATAGGCACATTACCAATGGCAGCATTTCAAAGTAGACATTTAAAAAGTAACTAAAACTTACTTGTCACAGGAACGCATTACTTTTTGGTGGAAGTAATCAGTAAAGTAATTGAGTTACTTTTTTAATGAGGTAACTAGTAACTGTAACTAGTTACTATTTTTCAGTAACGAGCACAACACTGGTTATTAGTTGAACCAGTAAGTAGCTTAGCAAAATCTATTGTACTGTACATGTACAAAAGTTTGCAACTATTTGGCATTCCTGAATCTCAAGCAAGCAAAATGTTTTCATAATTGACAGGTCTCTTTTTTTATAGTTTTGGGTTCCATCAGTCCTTGTTAAAAGATCTGTTAATTAATTTGATAAATCTGATAAATTAACACACAGCATCTGATTCTAACATTACTCTTTCTACATCGTCTTTATCATTGCCTTCAAAAAAGGTGGGATGACATGTTGCTAAGAAGTACTATGATCCTTATTTGCCAAAATTGTAATTGGCAATTTGGTTTATCATTCCTTGGCAGATGATCTGAAATTTCTTAAAATGAAAAAAACAACAACCCAGAAACAGTTTGGTGCTGTGCCATGGTAAATCACTGCTCTCTCTGTCTGTATGTTTATTTTATGCTTAAACTTGATCTGCAGAATTTGTTGTGCCATCAGATGGGATTTGTGTATGATCGTTAGAGACAGGAAACCTGCTGGCTTTGATCCTGAACTCCGGATCTCCCCCGTCGAGTAGGGGTGAGGGATGAGCTGGGACCTCTCACCTCATACAGATACCAGTTTCCATGCTGCACTCCCTGGATTATTCTTTGGCAGTATTTTCTCTAAGAAAAAGGATGCAATACAATACAAATGCTGAGAATGTTTCCTTCTGCTCATCAGTCCTCTTCTGAATTTCTGTGAAATAACATAGACTGAACAAAATGCATAATTTTGTACTTTTTACCCAGAATTTGCCATCTTTGTTCTGCAAGTTATGTTCTACAGAGTCTTTCCCTTAATCATTATTGCTGGTGTGTGCAACTAATCATGGTAAAGGTGGACATACCTGCATGCATGCCTGTTAATAGGACAGATAACAGTACTGTATAGTACTGGAAACCGGATTTAAAGTACCAACTCTGCAGACTTGATTATGACAGTTTTTTCCACTGTAAGTTAAAGCTGTATTCATTGATTCTTTGGCCTCTTATGGGCTGAAGAAGATGACAAATCCACGACTGCAACATTTATGGCTAACATGCTAACAAGCAGTTGCCTATTTCCGGCTGATTATTGTTGCTGCTGTGAGGATCTGTGCTGATGCTGATAAGAGTGGTGAGACTGAACCATTTACATATGCTGTAGCTATGAGCTACAAGAAGCTAAAAAGCTCCGTAGAGCTTTTAAATTACATAATCATTTGTTGTTGATATGAAAAATGTTGATTAAGAAGGGCGCTAAATGCCAGTAACTGGTCAGCTGTGCCAAATATGAGAAACTGCAAAATTGATAAATTAGGCTTAGCAGGCGAACCTGGATCACTCAAACGATGTAATTTGCAAACAGACCATGGAGGCTTCCAAACTAGGCCACGTATTGAAGGCTCTTACATGCTCAAGGTAGTTTTGACATCAACATTTGGTTTGTCAGTTGCTGCCTCCATTTCTGTGAAGTTGCCTTCGAAAACAAAACACATCATAGGGCAGTGTAGCTCTACATCTGCTGAAGAAGCCTACGGGGAAGGAACCCTGAAAATCATCAAGCCCACAGGAAAAGAAATTACTCACCCAGCACGACATGGGCTCTGCTTGCTCACTATCAACAAAAAGGCAATCTTAGACTCCCTCTGCCCCACACTTCCCAGAAACCTCCATTGTGTTTGTTGTTAGTTTGAATGACAGGATCCTCCTGACACCCCTGAGACAGCCAGACCTCCTCCACCTGTCCAACAGTCTTCAGACCCCAGGGACCTTCACTAGCCTCTCGGCTGCCCTCCTCCTTTCTGGCCGAAACACATCAGCAACTCCAAAAAGTTTTTTCAACATTGGGATGGCTAATACCACTGACTATTTTTCAGTTTGTTACTGGTACTTCAAAAAAGTGCAAAAATGTAAAAAAAAAAA
>NTHP01000245.1:66053-85869 GCA_003416845.1 Oplegnathus fasciatus
ATATACTGTACGCAGTCTTTTGAGTCCGATTAGTGTGACGTTGCAAGTTGGCAAAAAAGGATAATAAAAGTGTGAATTTGGGTGACATTTTATTGAGAGCTTTTTCATAGTGATGCGTGAGGGGTTAACCACCTTTTCTGGCAAGCTTTAATTTCGTTCTATCTTGAGTAAATATGTTTGTCACTATGCATTATTATGATTTTACTGATAATGATCTTTATATAAATAAAGATTATTATCCTGTATTATTGGGGAGTAAGAATAACCTACACCTTCAGGTGTGACCAATTAACAGGTTGTTAAAACGCCACTATGTAAAGGCTGTAGCCGTGTGTAATTTCTAGTTTACAGCCGGTAAAATTGCGCTTGTTCTTCTTCAATTGCTTCTTAGATGCTTCTGCCATTTCTCCTCAAAACTAAACTAAATGCTGGTCCTTTATATGCAAACCAGTTAATTGGGGGTGTGTTTGAAGCCATTTATGGTAAATTGTGGGGATGGTCAGAAGGCTCGTGCAGGTGCGCACAATTTCAGGATGATTGAGATGTATGAGGAAAAAACGTGGGAACAGACGTACGTGGGGTTTTATAAATCTGATGAAAAGACTGCGTATACATGTTTCCTGTTTTGTGTCTACACAGATTTCTACACCTAAATATACACAGCGTTTTATACATTTGGCCCCTGGTCAGTGTAGAAATTGTGTTGTGATATTTTATCCCATAATCTGTTTGGCGTTTGGTTTGTGTTGAGTTCTTATGAGTTCTTCTCAGTTTCATTCATTTTCCAAACAGGAAGATGGATATATCTGCTGCCCCACAGCCTCGATTGATATTCTCTGGAGTGGGTCCACTCTCCCTTGCCATAAATATGCATGAGAGCTGTTGAGTTTTGGTATTGAATGGGCTTGATCCCTGTGTGTATGTGTGTGAGCATGTGTTTTTGTGCCTGAATATATTGCGATAGGGTAGAGTACGTTCTGGCTAGGTTCAAGTTATTGGAGAGCTGTGTCACATACAGTATATTTTGTGTGTGTGCTGAGGGGCCAGGGGTTCCAGTGTTGGGGTCATTTGCAGCCGCAGGGAAGCTGAAATGTCATGACTGGTTGCCTGCGGCTCTTGGGCTGCTGCTGTCTGTGGCTGACTGGCTCTTAATTTAGCGTGGCTGATGAGGGTGGAGAGTAGAACGCACATGTTGCTAAGATGAGCTGCAGGTCAGACGCCTGCAGTCACACCAAAAAGTGAGGATAGTTGGTGAAACTGAGACAGAAATATCTTTCTTTTTTCTGTCTGGTTAAACAAATTGACAGACATCTTTTTACACAGAGCTTACACTGAGCCTCAGCCTCAACTCACTGCCCTTCATGTGTACAAGTGTTATTATTGTTTGTCAGCTGGGTAATGAAATTACAGTGTGTGTATTCAGGGGTTAGGATGATGTGGCCTTTTTAATAAATATCGGCTCAGCAAATCATTGTAGTTTGCCAATATGACTGGTTTCTACCAGACCACAGCTACAGAGAGACTGTCTGAAATGTCAAATTCTAATTGGCAGATTCACATTTTATAAGTCCGCAAGACAAGCAAATTTTTACATTTTTCAAATTTCACATTGGAACGAGTGAATGTTTGGCATTTTTGCTTCATAAATGACTTAAAACATGAGTCAATTATTCAGATAGTGGCATTAGTTTTCTGTTGTATTTTCTGTTCTATTGTTTCAGCACTAGTTTAGTGATATTCAGCTTTCTCACTCATTCTGGAATAAAAAATACTGTATGTATAAAATATAAAGCATTTTTATTTTTATCTCTAAAAACAGGTTTAGAAAATAAGACCTCATAGCCATAATGTTCTAGCCTGAGTGTTACTGAGTTACTGAGTTTAGATATTTCTTTACCCTGAACAGAGACCTTGCAGCAAAATGAGCATCTCTGACCTCTGACCTTCTCTCTTCTCCTGCAGCTACTTTGAGCTGGAGAGCAGCGGGGTGAGAGAGGAGATCCGCTACCACTACCGCTACAAAGGCAAGCCGCGCTCCGAGTCCTTCCCCTACCGCCTCGCTGACGGCCAGTGGCACAAGATCGCTCTCACCATCAGCGCCTCCCACCTACTGCTGCACGTCGACTGTAACAGGTAAAACGCACACATGCCACCCATGAGACACCTTGCTATCTCCGTCACAAGTGGCTGTGCTGATTTATTTTTACCATGCTCCTTTGAAGTGACACATCTAATGAGCTGTCGGTGTTTATCAAAGTAAATATTTGTTCGCTACTGTCTCAGTGTGGATGACAGGCTGTTAACAGTGCTGACAATGAAACATCCAAGGACAAATTAAAACACACAGCAGTGTACGAGAAAGGCTGTATCTTTATATAGCCTAGAGGATGGTGTTTAACTCACACTGTTCCATAATGAAGTGGAAGGTAACAATGATATAATCGCCTCATCGATTGGGCAGTGAAGGCCCTTTTCTAAAGGAGCACTCAGTCAGAGCTGATCTATAAACATGCGCTTCAGCTGTGACAATCCTTCTCAGTGTCACACTCCCTCCTGAGAGCCAGGAAGGCTTCACTTGTCCTTTTCTTAACGCAGCTACTAGACAGACCCACTGTGACCAGGCAGTGCAAATATGAGTAGAGGTAATGCTCTGTCACCTCTCGTGGATGTAAAGCTGTATGATTGCGTTGTAGTATTGATTCTTCCAAGACGCCTATTATTCCCATCGGGCTGGTGGTTTGTCGATTAATTATCGCTGCAGTAGCTGTCTGTCAGATGAGACTCTAGTGAAGATAAAAGAGAGCATCAGAGTGTTATTAGGGAGAAAAGATCAAAACATAATGGGATAAAACTGGAATCAAAACTTTTTGCGTACTTACACTTCTTTGGATGAGAGCTGAGTTAATTAAGAGATAGTTAGATTGAATCGGTTGGTTTAGTGCAGTTTATCATCCGTTGGTGGCAGTGAGGTGTACGAAACCGAAGGCTGATACTGAGCTTAATTGTGTGAAGGGGAGTTTGCACTGACAGTGTTTTTAAATCCTGCTATGAAACTCATTGAGCTGCCCCCTTGTCTGACCAGTAGATACAGTAGTGTATCTTGTAGCTTGCATAATACAACGACTATTTTAGTATTCTCTTTAGTGTTTTTTATCTTGTTTTTATCTCTTATGTATAATTTTTATTTCTTTGTGTCTAAATTTATTGGTGTATTTTTTTTTTACTAATTTGTCAGTACCGCACACAACAAAGACATTATTTGACTGCTATATCAGCTGATCCATTGCCAGCCCTTATCCATGATAGTAGTACTGTGGATCAGGGTTCAGTAATGAGTGTATGAAATACAGCTCGCATCAGGCAGTAGTTTGCCAACATCACACACTCACAGACCTTTAAATTTCAGCCCACTGATAAAACACAGCTGACCACAACTGGAATGCTAAGATACCAGCAGTTTCTCAAATTAGCTATAGAAATACCATTGAAACACTCTTTAAACCTTTCCTCACTAATAAAGCACAGCTTTAGAATGATTAGAAAAATATAAAGTAAAGATAGAATAAAATAAAAAAGAAGAAACAAGCAGATGCTAAAAAAATTAAAACGTGTCTCACCAGTCTGCCTTGATGTGAGAGGAACAGATGACAAAAAGCATATGCTCTTCAAAACTTCATCAGCGTTAAATCCATAAGTAGCAAAGTCCAAAACTTTACGAACAACATCCACAACGAACATGATTTCCAAATCTTTCCTAAATGGCTGAAAAATCAGCGACAGTTTTTCCAACTCTTTCCAGAAGTATTTCATTATAGAACAACCGTCCAAAGCCTGTGGGTGTCGTCTTCACACCTGTTGGTGCGTGAGTGCGGGTAATAGATAGAGGAAAATATGAATCTGAGACAATATAATATTACCTGCAGGGATATATTACGGCCAAGGCTGTTGTTCTTATACGACCCTATATCTCGTTATTGTACTTTATTTTACCTTCCATTGTACAACACCTGATGCTGTGTAAATAAAAAACATTATTTTTATTGTGACCGGAATAGTGTAATCTGTGACTAATACTTAGTATCTCTGCTCTGCTGTTCAGTTAGTCCTTTAATTTTGATTATCTGCTGAGACTGATGTATTTAGTTTGATAATGTTTTATTGGTAAGTTAGTAGTATTGGTAGGAACTTAGGAACGAATGAGCCACGAATCAGGAACAACCTGATAATTAATGAATCGTTAATAAGTAGTTTCTGAATAACGCAGAATCAAGGACTATATAGTAGATAATGATGATTTACTAGAGAACAGACTGGGAGATACTATATTAATTAATAATTAGGTAATTATTAGTCTATATATGTCCTCGAATCGACATAGTGAACACTGTCTTGGGAATTGTTGGGTCTCTCTAAATAGTATTATAAAGAGTATGGTTTAGGCCTGCTCTGTATGTAAAGTGTCATGAGATAACCTTTGTTGCGATTTGGCGCTATATAAATTAAATTGAATTGTCTTCATGTGTAGTTTCTGATTAGCAATGAGCCACTGAGCGACACAGAACTAGTAATGAATCATTAATTACTCATTAATAAATCATTAGTTACTCTTTTTGAGTAGTACTGAGTAGTTGCTAAGCAGTCCCTCATTACTTCATGGTTATGACAAATAGTTACTGAATTTTTACTGGGCAATTAACAATTAGTTCCTCAATGAGACAGCCGGATTCTAATCGTCATATACCATGTTCATATATTTACATCCATGTTTTCACCCACTGATGATTTTACCTTCACCGATCCAGTACCGTTGTATACTGTTCTGTCATACTTTGGAGTGATAGTAATTTTGGGTCGCAGTTTTTGTTGGATAGTTTGTGATCCTACATTTCTTTGTGTTTTTAATTAACAGATAAATTAACCCCATATACCTACACCTGCTACTCAACATCATCTGTTTGGCATTTGTACCTTATTTTCTGTAATAGGCGGGTGTCAAATATTTAGTTAAAAGTTCAAATAAACCCAGCTACACGTTAATGCTTGCGGACATCAGGGAAAGAATCCAAACCATTTTGAGTGGACATTAGCCTCAACTTTGCATCACGAAAACATATCCCGCTTCAGAGCTTTCTTTTATTATATCTTATCGTATTTTGTATAGTGTCCGGTAGTGTTTTGGATCAGTGGAGAAAGGAGTCTCAGTGTGGATCTGTTGTGGCAGGAAGGTTTGGACACAGTCTCTTTATCACCAGTATGTGCTGATGTTCAGATGCAGTTTTTAAGCAACGGTGGGACTTTAGAGGTGTGTTACACCCGGAAAATGTTGCTGAAATTGACATGCAGCAACAGTTTCTTTAACTAGGTCGTTCACCAATGCAAGCGGTCAGTTTAGTTAAAATTAACTGCTGACTTTATATGTACCACTCTGCAATTCAATTGCTTACTCACTGACCAATACATGGAGAGGATCTGAAGATCTTTATCCAGAGCTTTTCTTGAAAGATCAAAATGAGGCAGGTGGGAGTGTGGATGTCACCATGGTTACCAAGCCCCTCCCACCATAGATGTACTGGGTTGAACAGAAAGGTCAACCACCTCATTTGCAGCCGCTCCCAGCTTTGATCACATGTTTACCCGACTGCATTTCACCATGACCTGCAGCAGCACCAGCTGACACCACCTGCTGGCAAATCATTGTTCAAATTGTCTTCAAAGTAGCCATCATAGCTCATGATACCTGTCATTTGAGAAACAACACAGCACTTTAGCCCCAATATAGTTCAAAGTACAGTAAAAAAAAAAAACAGCAGCTTAACTGTTTGTCTATGTTTATTCAGTGTGGCACTGCCCACATAGCATTTGGCTTTTCACTACAAGGGCAATGACCTCTGCGTCATCAGCTGAAATCCTTTAACATCACCAGTCCCATGTATTTACAGAAGCCCAGGAAGCCTATACACAAAAGCATACAAAAAGTCTCTCAGATTTTCTAGTTTGGATTGCCTAAAGGCCTAAAATGAAAACCCATTAAACCAAACTATATTTACTTTTTATTTGATACTGACTCTTCCATAGAAGAGAGTATGTGCATATTTTTTATCTTTAATTCTCAAGTGATAAAGCTTGTAATTCAATGCTTTTGTACAGCTGATAAACACTGCAGTGAGCAGAATATGTCCAGAATTACCAATCAGACTTTCCCAGAGGGCACTAATGAGGACAGTTTATAAGAGGGCTGGATTTAGCTTCGTTACAAAGAAAGGCAGTTGCCAGATTCTTTTTTTTTTTTATTTGCATACTGATTATGCACAAAGTTTTAGTGTGAGTGTGTATTTCTTCACAGAAACCTTCTTTTTCAAGGTTTTTATCGAGTACTAATGCTGATGAAGTCATCCCCAACAAATTTAGAATTAAAAATCCAATTTTATTTTTTCCCCTACATGTTCTTTCTCGCTACTTTGACAGCAACCAAGCAAATTCGGCTTTGATGACGTAAGTAAAAAACATTAAAAAAAGAAGAGAAGAAATATAAAAAATGACATCCCTGCTAACCTGATCATTTCACTTCTCTTAACTGTTGGAAATGATTTCTCCATTTGAAGCAAACTGGCAGATCCATTAGCATTGAAATTCAGAGCAATTTGATTCATGCACTAAACAGCACTTTATTGATTTCAAGTCTCATTAAATGGTTTTAAGTATCCGTAAATGTGAGAGGGTGCCGTTTATCCTCACATCTTCAGGTGGACTTTTACCGTGTAGAGTTGCTTTGGCCTTGATAGCTCTTGCTTTATTGTTGCCTGTTTCACACCCAAACTGTGACATACACAGATTGATGTTATTGGGAGGACAAAGGTGACTGAAAATGAGTCATCAAGGCAAGGCAAGGCACGTTTATTTGTATAGCACATTTCATGCACAAAGGCAATTCAAAGTACTTTACATAATGTATTAAAACATTAAAAAGAAAGAAAAACTAAAATATTACACATAAATAAGATACATAAAATATTAAAATGCAAATAAAAAGAACAGAAACGTTTTTAATCTTAATTTAAAGATGGTCGTTAGATGGTGGCAGATGTATTTTGATCCTAAGCCATTGAGAGATTAATAAACAAGCAGCAGAAATTTAAACACCATTCTCCGACACACTGAAAGCCAGTGAAGAGATCTGGGAACTGGTGTGATGTGATGTGACTCAGTTTTCTTGGTCATTGTTAGGATTCTAGCAGTAGCATGCTGAAAGAGTTGAAGTTGTCAGAGTGTTTTTTGGGGGAGACCTGAGAAAAGACTATTACAGTACTCTAAATGGCTGGAAATAAAAGCATGGACCAGTTTCTGTAAGTCCTGTCTGGACATCAATCTTCTGACTCTTGCTATGCTTTTAAAATGGTAGAATGCAGACTTTGTAATTGATTTGACATGGCTGTTAAAGTTTAACTACTAAATTACTCCAAGATTTACTCCTGGTGTAAATGTCTTGTAGGACCACCCTCTGCAGGTGCAGGTATAGAAAGTTTTTAGCACCTTGAAGGGCAGCCTGAAGTCCCTTAGGTGTCTGAGGTGATAGAGACGCTGACGAGCTTTCTTTACCAAGGTGCTGACGTGAGAGGACCATGATCTGAAGCTGTCCACCCCCTCCACCAGGGCCCCGTTGATCCTGAGGGGTTGGTAGTTCCAACCACAATTATCTCAGTTTTCTGCATTTAGCTGGAAAAAGTTCAGGCACATCCAATCATGTATTTGTTCAGTTCCCTTGCAGAGAGAATCTTTGAGACTGTAGTCACTTGGTAAGCAAGATAATTTTGTGTGTTGTCTGTGTAATTACGACAGTTGACGTTATTGTTTTGTGTAATGTGGCCCAATGGATGTTAAATTGAAATATGTTAAATGTTAAATGTTAAATAGAAGAGGACCAAGAATTGAGCCTTGGGGAACCCCCCACACCATGTTGGTCCGCTCAGATGCATAATTACTAATTAAGATGAAATAGTTCCTCAATAGTAGTCAATCCTCATAGTCAAACTCTGTTCAGTGAAAAAGTTTAGTTAACTAAAGTTGTTGGGCTCTCTGGACGCATATTTACCTGCAATGTAAACAGGGCCGGTGGTTACAATGCAAAGACTGACAATACTTTACCAGTCACTATTTATTCAATTAAAGCAATAGTTCGACATTTTGGGAAGTATACTTATTTGCTTTCCTGCTGAAAGTTAGTTGAGAAGATCAATACCACTTTCATATCTGCCTGTTCATCATAAAGCTGGAGCCAGGAGACTATTAGCTTAGCATAAAGACCAGAAACAGAAGGAAACAGCTAGGCTGGTTCAACAGCTAGGCTGGCAACTTGTCATTTTTACACTTTTTTTGGTATGGATTAAACAAACAATATGATGTGGTAATTACTGAGCTTTAGAGGTGCTTGTGGGTAGACTTTGTTACTTTTGGACAGAGCCAAACTAGCTGACTCTGTAAACAGGCAACTGTTTGCTAACATGTTTAGCCGTAACAACTAGTGTTGCAGCTTTAACAAACCAACAGCAACAAAATTTTGCTGAAAGAAAAAATGTACTCTTCAGAAATCAGTCAAAGAACTTCTGTGCATGTTTAACATGTTAGCAAAATGGAAAATGATGGAGGCCACTGATGATTTAAGGATAGCTGATGTGTCTTGAATTGTAGGCTCATTTAGGCCAATTCTGTTTGCAGCTACAATTTAGTCTGACAGAGGAAAATGTTTTTGCAATCAAAAACATAATGGAATTTTTTTTTTTCCAAAGAAACATACAAAACAAAACCAGAGAACAGACTGGAATATTATACAGCTGAGGCAGGTTTAGTTAACAGTAAGAGATTCATTTTTTTTTCTCAACCAGTAAATTTTTTGTCCATAACTGTCCCCTGGCCATATGCATCCCTTCTTTGGAGGTTACCGAACAGCTTTCTGGGAAATTAACACAACACTTGCCAATGTCACATTTCATTCTCCTGATTTTGCTCCTATGAATAGCTTAAAGATGAACATTCCAGACAAAGTAATGAATTCAGACGCTAACTGTTGAAATGTCTTTGACCTACGTAGCTCATCACCATCATCATTATTAAATGAATAGAATGTTCCATTTATCCCCCATCTATATTTTACACATTGTACCCGTCGGGAAAACAGAATTGCTCATCAGTGCTCTATTCTTTACAGACTGCTCTCCATTTATAAAGTCTGATGGGTCTTTGTGGAGAGTTGTTTTTTCTGTTTTCTCCTTACTGTGGAAATGATGTATATTTTTCATCAATATGTTGACAGAGGACAAAAAAATAGAAGTAAAAGTAAATGAATGAACAGTATTTTTTTTTTTTTACTTCTACTGTATTTTAATAGAAATGCAATTAATTAAACACATTAATTGGAATACTCAGAATTACTATTTGGAATTGGATAAATTGTTGCTGTCACAGTAATGGAGCATTTCAGATTTGTCGCTGTATGCGAAAAACAAGAAACAGCAACATTATCCTCTATTTGACTGACTTGATCCGTTTGGATATCCCTGCCACACCTGTCTGTGTCTTTGACGCTGTTTGTTACAAGGAGCAAATCCTCTGGCTTTCTGCAGGGCAACAGCTTCAATTTGTATCTGTCATTTTGTTTGACTGCACCACTGTGCCAAAGTGAAGGACTCAGGTCTTGGGTTAGGATTTGGACTTAATCTGACGGTGGATGAGAAACTTGAGAGTTCATGGAAATTTCCCCGTGTCTGTTTCCTCATCTGTCCTTGTCTGAGATCGATCTGAAGAAAACATCAGAGGTAAAGACATATGGGCAACATGCTAAGGGAGCACAGAGAGGCAGTGTTACCTTCAGCTGGGATGAAGCCTGTCAATGAACATGGTAACTTTGTAAAAAAGGAAAAGCACTCCCTAAATACAGTTATGGAAACATGTTCTGGCATGTAAGTATACATTATAATGTGGTACAGAAATTAAGATTAATTATCACTAGCATAAATGATACTACCAATAAGAATGCTAATGCTAAAGATAACCATAGAACAACATAATGGCAAAATAATAGTAATAATAGCAATTATAGTTAATCAAAATATTAGTCAATCAAGTCAGTCAAAATACTCCTTTAAACTAGCAAAATCTTAATAACAACCAAAAGCTCACAGCAAAGATACTAAGAAGTTTGAATCTCAGGAATAACAATATTCAGCAAAACAATAAAAATATAGTTAACAAAATAATCTCAATTAAAGGTCAGTTTAGTAGCTTTTCTGTACTTGTAATCATATAACATGATCTTCATCCGCAGATGGAGTTTGCTTAGTTCTCATTGAATGGTTAGTGTTACAATTTTCATTTTCTTTGAGCATTTTACGGACTATGTTGGCTTAAAAGTTCCAACTTGAGGTCAGAAATTAACTTTGAAGCTCAATGAAAATATAGTAGTCACAGGATTGGATGCGGACAGACATTCATTTAAAATGTAAATTAACAATTAGAAACAACACCTTGACTCTGGGAACTTGCCTTGTCTTATAGACCAAACAATTAGTTAACAATGATAATGGATCAATAAATTGATAATGAAAACAATAGTTGCAGCCTTACTAAAGATATCAAGCTATACAGTACCACTGCACTTAGAGGTCCAAGGTCAGAGATGTACTGGGGCTGGATTTAAATCAAAAGATCACCTCCTTACCACAGAGATATTGGAGAAAGGGCCTCTTACTGTCCTGTCCATTAAATCACGCAACACAAACCTCCACCCTGTCCTTTTAACAACAAAATCAATCCTCTGGTGCCTCCATTCCATCATGTACATGATTTTCCACTTTGTATGTGCTGGCTGGGCTGCTGTCCCAAAAGTTAAAGAGAAGCTTTTGGGAATCTGTAGCTTACTCTAAAGGTAACCCTCATGAAGCTGTTTTTATTGGAGGTTCAGTTTGCTGAAATGTCTGTAGTTGGAGTTGTTACAGAAAGTTAACCAAGGCCCAAAATATAAGTAGAAACAGGGTTCGACTTGACTTGGACCGGCCCTAAAAGACAGCTCTGGTTAACCAAATGTAGAGAAGCTGAGACGATGTTGACTTGAAGGGCCACCAGATTGCACCACTGCTCTGCTGTAGAACATTTGCAAGGTCGACCATACTGCATTTGAACCATTGTTGACAGGAAGCTACTCCAGTATTCCTCTACCGTTTTCCGCTCTGATCACCACCTTGTAGTTGTTCGGTAGTAACTTCAAATTGAGTGTTAAACTAATGAATCCAGATTGGAGTGGAGTCGGTTTTTCAGCCTTGACACAACTAATTGTAGCTCCCTGACTTGACAGAGACTTGCCTGGTCTCCTGGACTGCTGTGGAGTCGTTCTCATCTGATCTGACAATATTCAGTCTCTGTCAGTAATTATGTTTCTTCTGCTCATTGATTAATGTGGTTTGCCTCAAAGCTCATCAGCTCAGCTCAACTCAGCTTATTCACAGGCATAACATCTCTATTCACTGCCACCATAATAAATGATTCCGATCAGTTACATGGTTGTACTAAATAAATGTCTGTCCCCAAATTTATCTTATCATCAGTCTGGCAAAGCAGGCTCCCTGTTATTATTCCTTAACATGATTTAAATCAAAACAAGTCCAGTATCTTGATTTCTTAACTCCATCCTTAAGTACCGGGTGGAAGGTAGAGAAACACCTTGAAAAGGTCACCAGTCAAAGGACATGTTTTATGTATGAACGTGCAAACTCCACACAGAATGGGCTTCAACATGAACTGATCCATCTTGCTGTGACTTGACACTGGTATTAATCAACAAGTCAGGTTAGGACAGTACAGTAAGCTTAAAAGCTCAAGAAGAGCAACCAACTATAACATGTAACTATTAAATTAGGTATTTAATAACTGTTTCTCATGGCAAACTCAAAAAATATCTCCTGGCCAGTGGGAATGTTCTTTCCTCTGTGGTGTGCAGCTCTTATTACCAATGACAAACTCTAAGTTCCCTGTCAGATCAAGAAGTCACGCATCCTTGTGAAGTACTGTAGGTAATGGTGGAAGCTTGGTAACATGACTACTTGCACTCTTGACCACCAACCGAATAGTAAGTTACCTCAGTTGTTGGGGAATCAAGGGACGACTCACTGGAAACCATGCCCATGTCTTTAGTGGAGCAGTTTACGCTCCAACGGGGTTATATAAACTTGAATGGTGAGACACAACTAATATGATAGATTCCTCCTTCATTTTGGATTCTTTGGCTTTTCATTCCCTCACAGGCCAGCATTGACAGTTTGTCAACAGCATAAATTTGGGTCTCAAACTTCACCAAAGTTGAATTCTACCCTAAAGCTCAGCACGGATATACTCCATCTCCACAAACGAATCAACCGGTTGCAGTGATGTCCATTATGATTCCAGTTTTGCTGTTATAAATGCTGGTGTGACTAGGCCCTAAGTCTGAGGCCAGAATACCTCAGCTTTGCTTCCTCCACTCTTCTACAAGTACATTCTGACTAACAGTCTAAGTCACTGACATCCAGACCAAAAACTGCTGTTCTGTCAGCCTGCTGCACTTTGGAAAAAACTAACAGATGAAAAATGAATTTTCTGTTTTGCTTCAGCAGCATTTTTGGTGCATTTCAATGGACAACTCAGACATTTAGAAATAATGATACATATTGAAATGCATCATATTTTTGTATTCAAGTGTGTGGAGTAAGAAGATGGTTGCAGTGTGTTCCCTCAAACAGAGTCAGTGACTTTTTCAGTCCTCTACCTCCTCCAACGATCATTTTCAAATGCAGTTTATTGGAACATACTCGGTTACTGTGGGTCATTTTGTCTCCCACACACACATTTGTGTGATATTACCTGCAGTAGTGCCACTGTGGAGCTTAGACAAGGTCAGACGCTTACATAACTGTTGTATGTAATTTCAATCTCCAAATTTTCCTAATTGAATTAGTGGCAGACACCCAGTACATACTCCCTCATCACACACTCAGAGTCAGCTCTTTGTTTTAGTCCTGAATAGCTAATCGCAGTAATGACATTGGCTCTGCCTGTCACTTACAACCATGCAGTTGTCCCCTGCTCTCAGAAGGTCATTCTATGTGCACACTGGCTGGTGTTTCCCAGTGGGCCTTTGCAGCTCTCAGTGCTGTTCAGTTCCTGCTTCCAGCCCAGCTCTTATTAGGCACCCAGTTTAGCCAGGGCTCTGCTGCATGTGTGATCCTCAGATGTGGTATGAAAGCCACCCTTCAAGGGTTGCTTTGAAAGTAACTGGTTTCTCCTCGTTGGCTCCTACCTTTGGGGTGCAGCACAGAAACGGACTCCAAACAAAAGCAACCCCCACTTACAGTAAGATCCACTCAACCCCCTGTTTGCTTTTTCTGTTCTCTGCCTGCCAGCACTCTCTCTCTCTCTCTCAGTGGACTGTATACAGGAATTAGTTTTTCACCTAGACTAAAAATCTTAAGCACACAGTGCGAAAATACTCTACAAATTGAACAACATACTGATAATTTAGTTTTTCTTTAAATATACGTTTTGTTCTTAAGGTGGTGCAAGAGGAAAGGTCACAGACTCATTAAAATACAATTTTTCACCACCTTGGTGACTTTCAGTGTGCTCAGCAAACTTTGTAACCTGTTAATTAAATACTGTATCTAGTGGGTAAAGCTGACATTTTGGCCTGACACTGGCCTGACAGAGGAAAGCTCATAAAACATCCAAAATGGAAAGGGTTCATCCTCTGGGTAGCATGCAAATCTGTAAAATACTCAAAATATGTCATTTGAATACCTTGTTATATGCCAAATTGTTGGAAATGATGAGCTGATCGTGGTGCTAGAGGAAGTGTTGGACTGACTAACTGACTGAAATCATCATGGATTAACCTCATGGCTAACCGGACAAAAATGGTTGAAAAAAAGACAAACAAAAAAAGTTCCTCAGTTGTCATGGAGACAGCTCTACCACAAAAATGATATCCAGTTATTTAGCTAAGCCATTGGTCACGCTTTTACCCTGATTTGTCCAGCCACGTTTTCTGAGACAGAAACATCCAACAGAGATGAGATGAACACAGCATGTTTATATCATAATTTCTGAATCACAAAATACAGGGTACAGGAGGTGTTAGGTATTAAAATAACCAGACTTTCTCTTCTTCTGTCTGTCTTTGTGTCCCAGTCACTCAGTATGTTGTCTGTCTCTAACCCACAACAAGATTTAGACAAAAGTAGAGTTTTGTATTTATTGATAGAGTCTTGGACGACAAGAAGACAAGGAGTAATATTAGAACAAAGATCTGAGAATGCAGTGATCGTGGAGTAAAGGAGAGGGTTAGACACCCTCTGCAAAGGTGCTCTTGTGTGTATGTGAGAGAGAAAGGTCATGTTTTTCAACATGTTTCCTTTACTGTACTTTGCAGCAACATGTTATGCGTACCTTTGTTTTTCCTATTTCTGAATTGTTTTGATTACATTGTAGACATTTTATAATCTGCTTTGTCAATATTTACTTGATAGTACTTGATTAAGATCATATCAACAAAGCTAACTTTTAATTTAGAGAGACAATTTTTCTACTCAACATCTCAAAGACATCTTAAAGATATTATTTTGAACATTTTCATTCCCGGTTGTCAGCAGTGACTTTCCTGGAAAAATCACAAGCGGCACACAGTTAGGCTTTTAACAAGGCTTTTAACACAACAGACTCGCTCCTCAACTCAGGCGTACTGTTTTTTCCAGCCTCTGCTAACGTTGCGAGTAAATGGTTACTATGTCCGAACCAACAAAGAAAAGACTGATGAATATAGACGATGAAACTGGAAAATGAAACTGAAGTGAGGTCCAAAAACACACCTGCAATTACCGATTATGCCATAGGTGCCACGAAAGACAACGAAATGAAAATCTTCAAGATTATAACTTTGAAGACATGCACACAAAATGCTATGAAAAATGAAACATTGTGAACTCTAGTAGGAAAGTGTTGGTTCATTAAAACTTGGATCTTATTTTTATAGTTTTGCCATGGTTTTTATCAAACATGATAACATTTTACTCACCAATTGCTCACTAATAATCCCTCTGCCTGTGTGCTTACAACTTTGGTGAGTACATTAGGTCAAAGTTGAAACAGGAAGTTTGTCTGTAAACAGTAATGTACTGTATATTAACAACTGACGATTTTGGTAATAAATTGTAATAAGTCTGGCTAACCTGGGGGTTTGTTTAAAACTATAAAAACAGGATCTAAGTTGTGATAAACCATGATTATCGTTGAATATTTCACATTTTTCCAATTAGTAGTTTAAAGAGACAGAAGCCTTTGGGTTTTTTTTTGCGCCTGTCTGGCATGTCTGAGGCTACAGCTCCTTTTTTGTCCAAGCGACGTTAAGGGCACACGGTTTTGTGTGTTTACTATTGTATTCTCTCTGCTGGAGGTTTTTGTTTGAGAGAATGTGGGTAACTTTACTTATGGATAAACTGAATAGCTGACTAACAATTGCACCTCATTTACAATTTTTTTTGCAGTTTAGAGTCAAGGATTTTTTATTTCCTAATTTCCTAATTATTCAAGGTCAAGAATTTGAAGACAGATTTATTGATACAGCTCCTTTAGCTGTGGTGAGGTGTCTGAATCTCTGCATTGATGGTTACAGAAAGTCTTCATTTAACCTGTCGCCTGGAGTGAAGCAGCTTTCTAATACAGTGTGAGAGTAAAACATAATATCCAGAGAGGAAATGTTAGAATTTTTTAAAACCTCCTCTCGTTTCCCCCAGAGTCATTATAGGGCACATGTGTGAGCTGCATTATAACCCCAGAGACAAGGACGTGAGTGATGCAGAGAGCATATACACTTTGAGATGTTATAAAGATGTTTTTAGCCATGCCAGCCACACATTGGTCTGTTGGTCTGTCGGTTAGTCAGCAGGTCGATCCACCGCTTCTGTCCACACTGAAATATCTCAAGAACTATTGGATAAACTTTGGTACAGACATTCATAGTTTCCAGGGGATGTACCCTACTGACTTTGGTGATCCTCTGGCTTTTCATCTAGTGTTATCATGAGTTGACATTTGTGGTTTTGAGTGAAATGTCTCTAGAACTATGAATGAATTGGCATGGAATTTTGTGCAGACATTCTTGCACCCCTCAAGATGAATTGTAAGAACTTTCCATATGAAATTTTTATCTGCCCAATACTTCGGTTTATGACTAAATACCTGCAAAACTAATGACATTCCCATCAGCCACAGATGTAGCAAACAGTAACAACACAACAAATTTGATCCCAATCAGAACTGATATATCCTTTAGCAATTTGAAATGTGATGTCTAATTAGACCAATTAGCACAAGAAAACAGTGCCAGGTTGCACCATCCCTCCAAGGTTTCTTCTAAACTGTGTTTGGAATTCTAAGCACTGGTTGAGAGTGTCTTCAACCAATCAGATTGCTTGTTTGAAACTACCTGTTGTACAATGACTGATGGAGACCAGTGGACACTTGGTTCAGCCACAGTTAGAGCAGCAGATGCTTGAACAGCATGAGGACATGGTAATGAAGAGGCGTTTACGTGGCCTGAATTAACCAGATGCTTGGCTAACAATGTAGTCTGATCTACATTATTCATCTCATTTGGCCCATAAATCATCCAGGGGCATCAATGTTTAAGATCTAGTTAGAGTCTAAACGAGTTGCTTTTGTGGCTGAAAGAGGGGCTGTTATTGGTTTCATTAGGAATAAACTGCCACTGGTGTTTTTTTTTTTTATTAATTAATTTTTTTTAACCTCCAACTACTCACTGCTCATTGCCACTCTGAACACATATTCGCAAGTCACACTGCAGCTGCTGGTGTTTCAGTTATGGTGTGAATACTTTTCTTCTGTTTTTAAATGTTTTAGCTCTCCCTGTTGCCTCTTTCATCCTCTTTCTCTCTTTCACTTTCTGTCTCATGGTGGTTGTGTCGAATGATGTCCTAATTAAGTCCTCAAAACAGCTGACTATCACTGTTGATGGCTGTTGCAACACAGAGTCTGATAAAATATTGTGAAATGGGTACAGATCATGTTTTCTGAATACAACTTGTGTGAAGATTATGGTTCCAGGTTATGTGAGAATGCATGAATCAGACTGACTTTTTACCTGTTCAACACATGACCTGGTAAGAACTGTGAAAATTACTAGTTAATTTATTGATTAATAGATTTTGATAATCGATCAATTGTTTCAGTCATTTATTAACCTAAATACCAAATATTCTCTGGGTCAAGCTTCTCTAATGTGAGCGTTTTCAGCTTTTTCCCTGTATTGTATCACAGTAAGTTGAATATCTTTTAGACTGTTGGTCGCATTAAACAAGCACTTTGGACATCTCAGATTGAGCTCTGGGAACTGTCCATAATTGATTCATAATTTACATAATCAAGATATAAATTGACAATAAAATAATCATTAGTTGCAGCCCTACGTGTAAGCAAAGAAAGCAATTTGTTAACAATTAAGGCTGGGATTGGAGTTAGGAAAAAGAACGTTTGGTTAAGTTTGCATGAAGGGTAACATTTTAGTTATGATTAAATACTGTCGACCATGGTATTTAATTTGTTACTCTCTGTTTCTAGCTGTCTGCTCCATCTGTTCATCGGGAGAAATTGTATGTGGTTTTTTTGACTGTGCTGCACGTTATTTTTTGTGCTCATTTTGCAGTTAAACAGCTCACACACAGCTGGGCTCCAATGTCCACTTATTTATTGCACCTATTGCAACTAGGTGCAGTAAATACATGGACATTTGGAGCCCAGCAGTGTTTGAGTTGTTTATTTGTTTGTTTGTTATATGGTGTGCTCGCTTTCGGCTCAGCACCTGCCCTCTTTGGTTTGGATGTGCGTGCATACTCTTACTCATTTTACAGTTCCCACAATGCTGAATGTGTGCATCAATGTCAGGAAGTAGACTGATAGCCCAGTGAGCCTTACAGTCATCTGAAATACATTAGATTCTTTTGTACTCCTCTGAAGTTTCTGTATTATGAAGATCAACATTGTGTATGCTGAGTGATGTCTTGTAAAGCTTATGATAGTAGAACTGTTTCACATTCATCTGGTTTCACAATCAAGTGTACAGTTCAGCGTAGGTTATGAAATATTGGCTGTTTCATTACACACTTGGCTAATGAAGGAGGAGAGACATCGGGAGCTCTCCACCCTAAAGATCTCATAATGATACGACTCATACTCCTTTTGTGACCAGCAGCCAGAAAATGACATTCTGCTTTGCTCATTAAAGAAGCCAGTGAGCTGGAAGGTATGTTCTTTTTTTTTTTCTTACCTGCTAAGCAGCTCATCAGCCTGGCCAAAACTATCATTAGGACAAGAACAAGGCTGTAAGACTGGAATGGAACATTAGAATAATGATAGAGTGGCAATGAAGCTAAACGTCATCTGATAATACTGTTGCTTTCTGTCTATTGTTCTTTCTTAGTCTTTTTTCATCTTTGTCATTCTTCACGTGTCTTTTTCCACATGCGTTTTTTTGCTATTCCATAATGTATCTTAATGTTTTAATATATGCGTCATAAGATGTAGTGATATGCACAAGTTTAAGTCATAGTTAAGCCATGCATGAAGAACTAAGAATGTTACTCCAAATGAGCAATTCAGGTGTAATGTTTTAATTTCCTGTGAAGGGCAGTGCCAGTACTGCTCAGCAGAGCAGCAAGCATTCATTACTTCATTACCTGATCATTGATGCCCCAGCTAAGAGGAGGGGCTGCGCAAAGAATGATAATGAGTTGAAATCAGGTTAATAATGCCACATGATGCTGTCTGTAACCTTGACACCTTTGCCCTTGTCCTTGGCAGGCATTGGGCTCGAGATACAATTGGTATCTCTGACCGGAAAGCTCTTTTCTTTGACCGGATGGGTGTATTGTCACAGCTGCACATGACAGAGTGGAATGAAAGCACAGAGGAAATTATATGTGGCCCTTGGGCCTCTAATCAATGGGGCAACTCCAGCAGAATAACCCACATTTAGATCAATGGGTGGCTGTTCTTCCAATGCAGCAGCTCATACAGGCCTTTCAGTAATTACTCCTCCTGCCCTAGCCAGCCTAATGAAGGAACATTTTAAATGTCAATGAGTGGTGGTGGTAAAGTCTTTTTTTTCAATTGGTTTTCTGTAATATGCTTCTCATGTGAGTTAGGCTGCACAGACAAACCTCTACCATCTGACTGGGATTTTCACTCCATGTTGCAAGCCTGCCATTCCACTGATGCAACTGTTAAATCCCATTATTTTCCATCAGGTTGCACTTATCACCTGAAATTGTTTTAATGCGTGAACTGATAAACTGGTAATCGCGATGTGAATGAATCTGGAGCTAATCAGCGTGGATTTTTTTCTTCTCTCCACTCAATTACATCAATAATTTTTTTCTCTTTTTGGTTGATTATTCAATTGATAGTGCACACAAAAGACGGACAGGAAACATGGGGAGATAGGGCAGTTCTGCAGTTAAATGACAACGTTTTTGAACGTTCAGTGCCAGTATGTGTTGGGTTATTTACCGTATGAAACTAAGGATAATTTGTACTAACTGCTACAAACAAGGTCATTAGTCTAATTCTGGACCGTTGTTTTCTGCATAGTATACAGTATATAGTAGTTTCTCAAAATGAAACTTCCAGAAAAAATAACAGTTAAACAATTCCATATGATGTACATACACTCCCCTCCAAAAGTATTGGAACAGTGAGGCCAATTCCTGTATTTTTGCTGTAGACT
>NTHP01000245.1:94635-106525 GCA_003416845.1 Oplegnathus fasciatus
AAAGAAAGGATCTGCTCATGATCCCAAACATACAAGCTCATCTGTGAAACACAGTGGAGGTAATGTCATGGCTTGGGCTTGCATGGCTTCTTCTGGGACAGGCTCATTTATCTTCATTGATGATGTTACACATGATGGCAGTAGCAAAATGAACTCAGAAGTCTACAGAAACATTTTGTCTGCTAATTTAAAGAAAGATGCAACCAAACTGATTGGGAGATCCTTCATTGTGCAGCAAGATAATGACCCAAAACACACTGNTGCAACTAAATATTAAGTCTTATTCACTTTAATCTATTTTAAGTCTATCTGTTCCAATACTTTTGCTCACCTAAAAATTTGGTGTTCCGTTACACAACTTAGAAGATAGCATTATTTGTATCAGATCCAGATGTAAATACCTGGAAATAAAAGCTGAAATGCTGATCTCATGTCTCATATTTATCTTTTGATGTCAAACCCAAATGTTTTCAGTCTACAGCAAAAATACAGGAATTGGCCTCACTGTTCCAATACTTTTGGAGGGGAGTGTATGTACACGTGTAATAATAAGTAGCTGGCAGACATACAACGGGAGCTGTGGCATTAATAAAAACAGATGCACCCAATATTAATGAGCAACTTAACACCAGGCCCTCTCTGGTTGAAAGTGTCAGGTCTGTTTTTTGGTTTCTGTCAGCCTTCATTAGCCCTCCCTAAGCCTCCATCATCCTGCTTCTCAAGTATTTGACTTTGTTTTAAGGAGCAGATTTGATGCTGTTAGTCCTCCCCAGTAGCATTCTTGTGTCTTAGGTTCACTGTTGTCTTGTGTAAGGTTTGATGGAGTATGTCATTACTGTAGCCCCCCTGCGTCGAGCTCAGTGGGGTCCAACCACCTCATGCAGGCAGGCACCCCAGCTCGGGCCCCTGCTGGCAGTGAGGAGGAGGAGGAGGACAGGAGGAGCTCCCTGTGCAAGGAGACCCAGGGGATGCACAAATACATACACAACATACTTACACACCTTACCAGCCTCTCCATCTCCTGTTTTTTTCCCCTTGGAATATATCTGCAGCTACAGTAGTCGTGTCTTATCAGAAAAGGACAGGAGCTTCTACCAACAGATAAGGTCATTGTTGAGGTGAAGTAATTACAGATATCTGAGACAGAGAGGAAGCAGGCGTACAGGTCCTTTGGGAATTGGGTGACAAAGCCTGATTAGACACTATCTTCATCTACATACTGTAGGTAAAACCAGTCCTATCCCCTGCACCAAGCTGGGGGTAAAGGAATTTGGGTCATTTTATCCATTAAACGTGATATATCTGCCATCTTATAAGGATATGCTCTAGTTTCAAGCAATAGTTTCCTTGCCTTTTTCAGTGGAGATGCTCTAGTTCGGTTAGTTTAACTTTTTCTGCTTTTGGGTTCTTTTGCATCACGTATTGCCAAGATGTTTAAAAAACACATGTTGTTAAAGAAAAATCCCATCTTGCCCATATTTCAACTATTAGGGATTTCTAGGTCTTTCATTTTTACTGGAATTTAACAGTGAATGGGAGTATTGACTCAAATTGCAGGCCTGCCATCTCAGAGCATAATGCCGGTGTCTTTCAACCACTGTGGGTGGCAGAGCTCCAGTTTGAGTGGAGCTGGTACAGTTCGATTCATTCGCAGCACTTAAGAAGCATGAGAGAGACTGACAGATGCCCTTTGAGAAGTAGATGCTGCAGAGCTGCAATGACAGCTGCCTGAATATACAGTAGTGCTTCCATTAAAGTCAAGAAAAGACGAGGGTAAGAAGCAACACCAGCACATTATTCCATTTCCTCAACACGATTTACAATATCATCTCCATGCCACTGAGGTGTAGGGCTGCCACTAACGATTAGTTTTATTATTGAATAGTCTAGCAATTATGTCCTTGATTAATTGATCAATAAATTGTTTCATAGAATGTCAGAGAATGGGGAATCACAATTTCCTAAAAGCCAAGGTCACATCTTCCCATTGCTTGTTGTGTTGACAGTCAGTGTCAAACAGTCCAAAACCCACACATATTCATTTGACTATGAGATAAGACAAAGAAAAGCAGTAAACCCTCAGAACTGAGAAGCTGGAACTAGGTCATGTTAAGGTAACTTTTGCTTGAAATCATTTTAGCTCTATAGAGGATGATGAGATTGACATATTCTGAGAGAGACGTGCCTTATGCTGGCTACACGTTAGAGGATAATTGGGCTGATTTTGGGTCAGATTCGCCTTTCCCGACAATGGCGGGGGTGTTCCCGATTTTAGGTTGCTCCGAACCGATTATCTGCCCCAATGATCCTGCAGTGTGAGGGGTTTACAGACATAATCTTAATGTTACCGATTGAATCGGAGTCTCCCCAATTTTGAATTGTGAATATCAAACGTGACTTGAAATCCTGTAGTGTGAAAGGAACAGCGATTGAATATTGAGCAGACACGCGCCATAGCCAATGAGAGCGAGCTGACCGGAAACCGTCGCCAACCGCTCACACTGCAAAATGTATAACGTTACACCATGCTGATTCCGTCTTCTCCGCCATGACTTCATCCACAGTTTTATTCTCTTTTTTTTTTGTTTTTTGGCACAAAACATGGCACACACATGTGCAACCAGCTGACAATGATTGTCCGCCTCCATGTTTGTTTTTTTCTGAAGTCACGTTTGATCACGCAAGTTTCTGTGAGATCCCAAGTCCCTGGAGTCGTCACTCTGAAATCGTTTAGTATAAACGCCAAGTATATGGTCCTGCGTCTTGACTGAATCGTCTGGTGTCTGCACGTTCTTACAATTAAAATGTTAAAATTAGTTAAATATGTCATTGTGTCTGTGGTCTCCCATGTTTTTAAAATTTGAAAATCCTCTGCTGTGCACCAGGCATCACCCAAAAGATATCAAAGTCTGATGCCGCCACATTTCCATGAATGGTAATAATGTGTGAAGTTTATTGTTTCAACTAGTTATGTTCTACCTTAAAAGGGATATCTCATGCTGTCGTGGCTATTAAATCTTGCCCTCTGGCCATCAATAATGGGATTCCATAGGCGTCTAGTCTTGATGCAGATATATCAGCAGGGATTTAATGAACTGAAGGAGAAGGTTTTCACAAAATGTCTTTCATAGCTGTGAACAACAAATACTGTAATAATCAACCATATTAATTTATAGATAAATGAAGACGGCTCTACTGACATTCCTGCTTTAACCACATTAAACATTAATTTCTGATGCCAATTTAAATGCTGGCTGGAGAATGTTTGATTAAAATGTTTGTCTACAGGTTTAGCATTATTCCAATAATGCTCTGAATTTGTATTTATTTTTTTCTTGTTGACAAAATCATCCAGTTGGCAATTGAGTGTCTTTGCTGCAGAAACAGACGTGATTCTGAGATGTCTATTCTCAGCGCAACATCTATTTATATATTTCCACAAAAATACTGACAATTCGCTTAACGTTGCCTAAGAATGAATGAACCTTAAACCTGTTTGCACCTTTACTTTCATGTTTGCACCGTATGCGTATGCTTTTGGAGTGCATTTTGAAAACCACCATGGATTGCTACCCATTTAAGGCATCGCTACCTTCGGATGCCGTTACAGTAATAATAATTATAACTATAATGTCTAAGAGCACGCCTGGATGAAGATGCATGATGATGCCTTCGCCTGGCCATGATCACTGGAAAGTCTGGGCGTGACACCTCTTATAAATGCGCTTCAGTTACCACCAACTCTCAGAAGACACTAATAATTTTCACTCTTGCGTGTGGCTATTAGAGCTGGTGTTTGTAAATTGAACTTTTTTTGCAATGAGGCTAATTTGCATAGAAAGGGCCAAGTGTATTCATATTACCTAATTTAAATACGTGCAAATAGCACCGGAGCGCTAGCACAAGCTATTTGCTTGGCAGCACAGTTGCATTTCACCCTTTGCGTGTGCTTTGAGAATTTCTTTTTGTCTTATTTGTGCGGGTTTAGCGACCGCAAAAACCGCGCAATCCTTTTGTGAATCTACCCCACAGTCTTTAGCCGATAGTCTTGAGCTCTTTAAAAATACATTCTTGTTTGCTTGTACTGTCTTTTTTTAAAAAGAATTACAAAAAATGAAAAAATAAAAACTTTTACACATTTTGCATATAAAATTGCAGCTCAGCAAATTTAAGCAAATACACCTGTACTTCTGTAGATTTTATCAAACCCAGACTTACAAAATGATTCACAAAAATAGAAAATAAAAATAATAGAGACAGGTAACAACACAAATACATACAAAACCAGACAAGGGAAAGAAAAAAATGTACCTGTGTTCCAGTTGATATCTAATGGTTGAAAGTGCCATGCCCAAAATGCACCTGTTTGGTACTTTGACATGCATTTATGGCAGTATCTGGTATGTACATGTGTGTGCATTTGTGTGTGTATATGTGACACACTGGAAACCACCATACACATTGTCTGATGCAATTCTGCCCAACACTTCAGTTGCACATGTTGTAAATGGCTGTAATGCTCATAAAGGGATAGTGCACGACGCTTTTGCCACTGCTCTCAGAGGTGTTACCAAGGGATGTAATTATGCACAAACATTCGCCTGTGATGCCAGGCTTGTTTACCGTCTCTCATGATCCATTCTGTGACATCCCTAACACTCTATATGAGTATTTTCTGTTAAATGTATAAAGTATCACTCCCTGGTAACAATTTCCACTGATCTAGGATATATCCACTGTAATCCAGATGATTCAGGTTTAGTGTCATTGTAACTATATGCAGGTAGACACAGAAGTATAACAACAGAATATACAATATGTTAGCGTAAGCAAAGTGCTCATCAGTAGCTCTCCCTGTACAGCAGAATAGAAATTCACATCTAAATGAGCCGGAATTTATATTCAATCTCAGTAAATGGACTGTAACTGAGAATCAGCCCAATTATTACAAACACATTAGAATTAGTAGGGCATAATTTGTATTCACAAAGGAAAGGTTGTCTTATTGTAATTCTTGTACATTTTGTTCACAATATATCTTCACTTTATTTCTGTCCACAATTGTACCCAGTGTAGAGTGTTACGTGTTTTGGCTTGTATACTACTACACTTGTACTCTAGGGTGGTATCATGATGAATGTCTAGGCATAGCTGGCTCAGCTGAAAGGCCTGATCTCACATGAAGTGTCTCAATGGACTTTACAGGCCCACAACACCAACAGTTTCTGACGTAGCCAGAGTTCTTCGAGAAGACCAAAAAAAAAAATTCCTCCACAAAACATTAGGACTTAAGGGAGACACTGAAAGAGTGAATCCAAGCAACACTGTGTCTTAGAAATTATGCTTATACGTATATGTTTTACACAGGGTTGGGTTCCAAAGCTGCACCCCTTTGGATTCAGTTCAAAGAGGATAAAATACAAAGGATTGGTTAAGCCCCAAATCTAACAAGCCTATCAAGACGTTTACCTCTCTTGTCTTTTTAATTTTATCATCGAGTCTACTGAATGTTTTTTCCGATCTTTTACCTTTTTTCCCTTGTTTGTACAAAGCAGTACAGTACAATGCTAAGTCCAAAACATTCAAGTAGTCATTTAGTCACATGAGTTTGAGTTTTGTCCTTGAATGGCAGTCTTTAGAGTTTTAGTTCTTAATAAGATTTGAGTAGTTTTAGCTCTTTGAGATTTAGTCATTAGATATAATATTTCAGTTCCTAAATATAATGCTACTTTGAAATTGTGTTAAACAGCTTAATCTAAATCAATCTGATAAAGGATGTGAAAGTTTTCGGATTTTATAAGTAGATTCTATACACTCGATTCAGATTTGATAAAGTGTCATCGAACCCCAACCCCAGTTACACACATCTTTGGAGCATGCAGGATGCTCATTTTAGCTTCCTGCCCAAACTACCACAGTGACCAGTAATCTCTCACTTGCCTTCAGTGACATGACATATCCCAGCTTGCGCTTTTGGTAGAGGGATAACCGGATAGCTTTGAGAATTTTGTCCCATGGTGAGGCAAGTGATTCAAAAGAGACTTTGACTCCCAATTTCTGACTTCATCTCTCTGGCAAGGGAAAGACACAAACATGACAGAAAATGTCTCAAGCTCAAGTAGTGGAAAATTGGAAATAGTCTGGAGTTTAGTGTGGCCGACAGATATTGGCAGAGCAAATAATGAAGGCTGTGATTGAGATTGTTCTTTTGAAGGGGAGCCATGAAGGCTGCCAAAGACCTAAATATTGTGTTTCACTTTTGAAGATGAAAGCTGTTAGTTTTGGAATTTTCTGACATATAATCCTTAAGTCAGACGGACACAGCTTTTGATAGCATTTGTGGCTTTATTTAGTGTTCATTTAGTCTCTTTAATGTATTTGCTCTTATCACTGGCTTAAAGACAAACTTGGGAAACAGCCAGCCAGTATAGCTGAAATCCTGACTGCCCAAGATTAAATGTAGCTTATTCAATTCAGTAGGTAAATCGGTGGAAACAAGGTGTCCCGGCAGCTTATTGAAGTGGACTGTCAACAAAATATGTTATGTAGTAAGATGTGGATTTATACAGTCTCCGCCATTTGGTGCTTCCACAGCCCTATAGCTGGCCATAATGTAGCACTTTCCACATCTCAGGGTTTTTTTATTTGCTTCAGCCTTGCCATTCACATGAATGATGGCCAAGTCACTCCACACCTGCCTGACTCTTTCTTTTGTATTGAGATGTGGGTCTCTCTCTCTCTCTCTCTCTCCCTCTCTCTCACATTCACATGCACACAGACACTGATAAAGGTTAAGAGGAGCAGTGTAAAAGTGGAGCAGTGCTGCCCCATTTTTCTGCTTATGGATGAAGTGATGGGTCTGGTTCATCTAGCTCCACTGTATCATGTATTCCCTGCGAGTCACTCCACGTCCAACAAGCTTTTATTGATTAGCATTCCCTTTGTACTGTGCAGTAGATGCTAAGGGATTAGGCAAAGCAGAGCACCACTGCTAATCCCACATTACAAGTTATAATCCTTACGATTTCAGTTCTGGTTGATTTGGTGACACCCGTGGATACTGGTCATGACAGCAGGTGTGGTTTAATACTACAGGTCCCAGAATTCTGAAAAATGCACAAAATTACTGTTGTCTTGTTTTGTAGATGCATTCATGATGAACGGTGGCTGTCAGCACTAACCTCAGTGACAAATACATTGCGTTTCCTGTGACTGCTCCACAATGAAAGCCACCCCGTGTTTCGGCAGCAGGAAATGTTCAGTTTGCATTAGTGGTAATTTAATACAGCTCTGATATAGCTGTGTGGGAGAGTGAACAATTAACAGTGAGGCTAATATCAGTGAGATAAAATTACAAACATTAACGCTGGATTACATGCTGCATCATTTTCTGTGAATCTCTCATGCATAGGCAATTTGAATGCAACTCAGGAATGGTACTTAAAAGAATGGTAATTATAGAACATTGATGAAAAAGCTGCAGACCATGAATATTAGTAAAACACGGTTAGATTTCTTGAAACTCTTAAGGATTATAACTTTAAATGGTCAGTTCACCCAAATTACCAAAATTAAAACACTTTCACACTTACCTTTCTTACCTACCTCTATTCACCTTCATTGTATTAGGGTGGAGGCAGTAATCTCAAAGACTTAAACCTCAAAACGTTGACAAATTAAACCAAAACTATCTGCATGGCTAGATACCACTATGGCATGCGAGAAAAAATGTTTGTTTTTTTCATTTGTTTTTTATGATGAATGTGAAACGTTGTCAACTCATTCATTACATTTCTTCACATTCTCGTCTATTCACTGGGTTGTAAACTATAGCTGTTACTCATTGAATCCTGCGCCATGGTGATACAAGAGCACTCTTAATCATACTATACAGTATGTTGACTGGTGTATGTCCTCTATAATTAGCTGTTGATAGCTGTTGCCTGCGGTGTCAGACCATGCAAATATACCCGTGAGCACATCACTATTCTAATTGGCATCGCCGCTCTCCAATGTTCCCTGCGTGAAACTCCCATTCTTCACCGCTGCTGAGCTGCTGACGAGAGGGGAAGGTGAGGGAAGCAAAGACAGTAAAGGTTGGGGGAGAGAAAATAGAGTATAATCACATGACCTCTACGTTCTCTACCGCAGTGACAGCTCGCCTAGCAGGTGGGAAATCAGACAGCATACAGCATAAACAGCATTGAGGCACTGCAGCACTTACACACGTCACATGTGAACATAGTTTTTAAATGAACAAACTGCTATTTTAAAAATATAAATTAAGAAAATAAAAGATAATTTTTTTAGAAAATGCATGTATATAAATAACAGAACTATAATTAGTAATGTGTGACATTGTTTTTCCCCTTCATAAGCTTTTACTGAACACATAAAAGAGACTCTGACTGTGACTCAAACATTTATTTATTTGACAAATTCTGCTGCTGTCTTGTACTTGATTCAAACTACCACTACTACTACTACTAAGGAAACTACTACTAGCATATTTGGTATTAGTTTGATATTTGGATTTTCCAAATTGCATGTCATTTTAAGTTGATGCGTCTCTTTGGTTGGCGGTGGCAACAGATGCAGATAGGCGCAGGCGGACGCTGATGATCTTCACAGCGAATGTCTCATTTGATCCCGATTGTATGCTAATGTCTCAAAATAACTTTCTGACAGTTTATTAATGTTAAAATTACATACATGCAACATGTAAATGCAAATTAGAGCTGCATTAAATAATCTTGGACAACTTCAAGCCAGAAAACACTCTGAAGAGCCGTCATTATCTTACTGTATTAAGCTTTTATGGCTAACTTTTAGAAAACACTCATTGAATGTAAATTGCAGTACACACGCAGCAGAAACAAATGGGCATAAAGGCATCCCACTGGAGCCCATTTTCTTGCCACCTGTCAAATGTAATATAATATTGACAGGCATTGTAGTCATGATTGAATCCCTTATCTTTTGAGCAAAATATTTTACCTCCACTTTGTGCTTGGGTTAGCTTGTGTGAGCGACCCTTTGGTTTATAGGGGCGTTGGTGAGAGCCATTAGCAGTCAACCATATGTACATGCAAATCAAAACCAAAAGCTCACAAAACCTTTGAAAGCTGCAAGGATTAGCAGCACCAGCTATCTTTTCACATTACAGGGAGTCATTTCACTCAGTGTTCATAACAAAAATACTACTTAATGGAGCTGTAAGTATAAGCCAAAAGCATTAAAATGATTTACAGTATGTACAGGGGATTGGTTCCATCATACATCAAGACCAATCACCTGCCTAGCTGCTGACCTCTCTGGCTCACAAATCTCATGTTCTGCCCTCTGCTCTGTTTTGGAAGCAAGCCCCAACACTAATAATAAGAAGTTTTATTTTGCATGATGATTTATTTCCTCTTCACGCTGATACTCCTCAATATTGTGACTATTACTTTTTTGAAGTGCAGTAAAGCCTACCATATTGTTGAAGTCATTGTTGCAATTCCTCTGTCAGAGATCAAAACATGTAATGCCCTTTCAATGAAGCTGAAATAGAGAACAAGAGAGGAATCAGCTTGCTACTCTGAGTGCGTCTCTCTGCATGGGCTCATAGTGTGAGGAGGAGGAGGAGGAGGAGAAAACCTGACAAATTGTTCTCTGACATCCTCACACAGGCCCATTGGAGCTTGCCGGCATCGTTAAGCCCACCTCAGTGCAGGAAAAAATGGTACTGAATGACGCTGAGGATGTTTGCCTTGATAATGCCAAAGCTTGTTTGTGTCTGTGTCAGGAGTCGGGCGGTTAATCCAGCCTACATCCCAGGTCCAGATATCAATACCGTGTTAGAGAGCTGTGGGGCGAGACTGGCTGTCATGCTTGAGGAGAGCAGCCTCTGCTTTACACTCTCTGCCTCTGGTGAAAGGAGAGGGAGAGGGAGACGGAGAGGGAGGGTGGGAGGGAGCGGACATGCACATGGTCTGTTGGATTTACTCTGGTATTCAGCTGTATTGGATCAGTGTTCCTGCCCGACCAGGACAAAAAGAGAAACGTGTTTGTGTCTGTGTTGTTATCATAACCAAACATTCTCTTCTGATTTGTTGTTGGCAGGATTTATGAGCGGGTGATAGACCCTCCTCAGATGGAGCTCACCCCAGGCAGTGGAGTGTGGCTAGGCCAGCACAGCCACAAGCATGGCCTGTTCAAGGTAAGACTCTACAGATGATGCACACACACACACACACACATACACTTCCTTCACGCACCTGAATGTGCTTCACATTCAAGATCAACTGGTATAATTGGCCAGATTTGCAGCAGACTGTGTGGAGGAAGAGAGCCGAGTGGAAGATACAAGAAAGAAGTACTGTTGGCTCACGAAGGAGCCGCAAAAAGCTCAGCGTGTGCTTTGAAATGCTTATTCCCAAGCCCATTACAATGTTGTCGATTTTTAATCACTGCTCATTTTCTCAAACTCCTGCATGCTCTCACAGCAGGGAGGGGACCTGGCGGAGTGTCACCAAGACATGCACATGCTCTTGATATTCCCACCTCTCCTGCCCACCCGCCATGCAATCAATGGGCCCTTTATTTTTTCTGTGTAGCATATTGATTAGCCACCAGACCCTACTGTGGTGTAAATTATTTCTCCTCCCCGTGCTTTGACACTATCACTGCTGTGCATCAGCCCACCGTTCCTCCTCCCTCTACCCCCTCCTCCTCCTTCATCCCCTCTTGCATCACGGCTTCAAGGAGCTCCTTCTTCTGGAGGAAAGCTCTGGTCTTGAAAGACGCAGCTCCATCATCCAGTTCCCTACCCGCAGTCGGCTCAGTGCTCGGAGTCTGTCTACCCTCCATGTGCAGGGAGCGCTCAAAAGTGTTTGTCAGCAGCAGAAACAGATGGTGTGGAAGAACACAGACTTGTGTGAAGTGAGGGAGGGAATGAGGAGATTCTCCCTTCAGGTTTACACTGGGAATGGCATGTCGGCTGACAGGTGCACTTGTAACACCTTGAATCAAGGACCTGTTGCTCAGTGTATCAGAAGGGCCATTTAGAGCTAGAGTAACCTAATTATCTCCTTTTGCCCATGCATATTTATGAGCCAACAATTGTATTAGTTGTTACACAAATTTAGTAGCTTTGCTTTTTATCTAAGTCTCCCTACAGAGAGAGAATGAAAGGTACAGCAGCTGAACATACAGCGCCACACACGGACAGATATAAAAAAGAGGTTGGGATAAACTTTCGGATTACAGCATGGCCACAGAAAATATCTCTTTGGTATTTGTCGAAACTGTAAATGGGAACACTTCAAACTTCATCTTGGTCAACAGGTTAAGTACTGTTCTAAACAGTGCACATACTGGTGCTTAACACTGCATTACCAACATTAAAGCATGCAAGCCATAAAATTACATATAAGTTCAAAGCTACCTATTCTGCTCTGTCACAATGTGCTTAATCGTCAGTGAGCATTAGGTACTAGTCTGGGAAGTCTCCGTTCACTGTGCAGTTGGCTCATTGTTTTATGTTTCATAATTTAATTTATGGCAAGAAGTTTCCAGGGATAGAAAGTTAATTATAGTTTGTTTATTCCATATTTGCTTTTCTACCCAGATCTGAAAAAACAGGAATTAGTACTTACAAATATCCTACTTAAACACAGTCTGGTCACAGACTGCCCATTAGACAACCCTCGAAAGAGTCATAAATGGTTTTGGTTTCAATCAGGTTCCAGTGTCTTGCTAAAGTTAGCCTACTATGTTAAAATATTTTTTCTGCTTTAATAAAAGATGAGACAATTTGGGAAATAAAAACTGCAACAGGATTTTAGAGAGTTTTTGTCAGTCTTTAAATTAGCTTATAGCACATATACAGGAGACTGGGATCAGGGGG
>NTHP01000245.1:114073-128730 GCA_003416845.1 Oplegnathus fasciatus
TCAGGGGGGGGGGGCACCGCTTGCCTGGCTCGCTCCGCCTACCAGAACCTCAAAATCAAACTAGTTAACCCCTTGTACTGCCTCTCATTTGTTTTAATCTGTACACAAAGAAAAATTTAAAAACAACAAGTTGTGGTTTTACAGGGAGCGATGTGCTGTAGCTATTTCTTGGCAAACAGTAGCCAGGTGTATTGTGCAGGGGCCTTAGGAGACACAAACACATACACACACACACACACACACACACACACACAGACACACACACAGACACACACACAGACATGGACTGAGACAGACAGAGACAAAACATATTGTTCAACTTTACATCGCTACTTCTTTGCTATTCCCTCCACACATTCTCAACTGCTCCCTTCTTTAACCTGCTAAAGACAAGGGGATAAAGAGAGCCTACTTATGTCTTCTCATGTCAAAAGCAGAGAAGGGTGAAGAGCTTGTTGGGAAACGAGAGAAAAGAATAAAGAGGCGAGAGGCAAAGGAAAGGGAAAAATAGGCAAGAGCTATAGAAGTAACGCTGCAGATGGAGATAGGAGGTGAAATAAAGCAGCAGCTGTAATCTATCCCATTCAGGACTCAGGAGTGGATAATGATAAGACGAGCTAACTAGGCTTTTAAATAAAACATATTGAGCCCTCGCAGTGGCTTGAGATGGTCCTCGTCCTCGTATCGTCTCCTCTTGGGAGTATCTCCATCTGAAGGAGCAACTGTAATAAATTATCTTTATCTAGAATCCATTGTGCCAAGGATGCTGACTCCTCAGGGACACTGCAGGCTCATTTGGAACCCATGCTTTTGTGAAACACTCTGCGTTTCATGCACCACGAGACAGTAATGAATCTACCGCGGACAATGATTGAAAGCTTGAACACGTTACATAAGGCAGCATGATGAAGGAAAAGCCAAACCTGGACGTGAGAGATTCGCACTCAGTCTCTCCTTTACTTTCCCTGTGTCTGTTTTATGTCTCCTCTGCTTCGTGGTTATTTAAATTTGTTTATTTGTGCTTTGATCATGTTTTTATCCTTTTTCTTTCAACGTTGTACCATCCGCAGCATGATTATCTCCTCCATACCTGGTGTGCTCACTCTGTTCAACCCTGTATCAGTAGTAATACAGTACAGCCTGGGGTTAATTCACCCAACTTCTAAAAGTAGAATGGGCCAAAGGAAACTCATGGAATGAGCTGGAAAAATCACCATATTATTGAATAAATTTCAACTTCTTTATGGAGAGCTAAACTTTAAAAATGCTGTATATTTTTCCCATTGATGCTGTGAGGCTCCTTATTTGTAGTAGGCTAGTACTCAAGTAATGGGGTACATTAACCCCCGAATTTACTGTAATACTACTGATATCAGGTCGAAGGCTTAAGGATTGGGGCTCGCTGAATATTTTGTATATGCTTTATGTCTTAAGAAGCTCAGATTCATTAATGTGCGTTCTTTTATGCTGCACTGTAGCGGTGCGACTAACCAATCACGGCCCACCTCAAAACAAAGTAAAATTCAGTGATGTTTGAACATCTTAACTTGTTGTTTGTGGTGTGTTTGAGCCACCAAAGGTTGTGTATTGCATGAAATTAGTTGGTCTCAGAGCATGAAGATGTGAATAAGTGAATTCCTTGGGGAGATCATCGTCACCATCATTATCATTTCTAATTCTCTCTCTCTGTTTATCTGTCTTTTGTCTCTCCTCTCTCACACTTGTAAATTAGTGTTGTTGATGCTGGTTTAGTCCTGGGAGATGAACTGCAGGTGGAGGTTAAGTCTTCAGACCCTGCTAGAACAAGGAAAGGTCATTTTGTGCATAATCAAATTGAGAAAAAGAATCACAGAATAAAGCTTTACTCTGGATAATAAACTTCTGTCAATGTTGCCTGGAGATGAAGTGCTGGCCAAACATGCCTAGCCTATTATTGCTATAATAAACAAGCTAACTGGGAATTCTGCCTGTAAAAGCCAACAGACAAGCGAAGTGAAGGTAATTTTATTAGCAATAACAGTGAGTGAACTTGTGAACGTTTGGGGACACAAAGAAACAAATGATGCATAAAGAGCACATAAGCACACACCTCACACACACAAATACATACATTTACGCTCCATGTGAGGACCCTCATCGGCTGTATTCATCCCCTTCCCCCAGCATGAACCATAACCAAACATTAAACCATTCCTAATTCTAATCTAGACCCTAAACCACTTCACAGAGTCACTTCACAGTTTGAAGACATTTGTTTCTCATACAAATGCATGAAAACACACACACACACACACACACAGACACACACACACACAGGCTTTGTTTTCTATTTAGTCAAGACTACAATACCATCTGTAAGTATTTGGACAGTGACATATTTTTAATTGCTTTGTCTCTATACTTCAGTACATTGGGTTTGAAATGAAATAATGATGTTAAAATTACAGCTTTGCTTTGAATATGTTCACATCCACATCAGATGAACAGTGTAGGAACTGTAGCCCTTTTTATACATATGGGATGCTATGTATGTATGTATGTATGTATGTATGTATGTATGTAGGAACCTGGACGTAGGTCATGTGGCTGACTGGACAATCGAAAATACTAAACTGTTTGGCCATAAAAATCTCCCTTGTTGCTTTGTCTGTATGTTTATCCTTAGATCATCCTAAAATTTGGTGGTGTGGGGTAGGGGTGTACCCGAATCCGAATCCGTTATTCAGGAAAGCACGGATAATGCGATGGAAACAGATATTAATTCTACCCGGAGTTGCTCGTTATTATTCGAGGCAGACAAAGCCATGATTGACATGTCTGTGCGTCAGGTATTACAGTAACATTATGTTTCTTCAAATAGATTCATATTATTGCGGATGGCCACAAGATAAAAATGCCGTTCTGTCTGCAACATAGGATTTTGATTTTAATAACTATCGCTATATTCTGTAGTCGGCCAGCGCAAAGCAGGCAGCGGGCTAAAAGCTGACCGTCCCGGCTGTCACTCAGGAAAACTCTCGCATCGAGGAGGAGGAGACGTCATGTCTAACGAGACAAAAGCCTGGCGTGGCAGCTGGATTTCTTTCAAACCTCTGCAACCTATACATCAAAATGAAGCTTATGTGTTGATTTCCTCCCTTAAAAAACCCAGTTAAATATTGAAAAACACAACAGTACAGTATGACGATGTAGAAATATATTTCATAAACACAAAAAATGCCAATGCATTGCCAATGAATCTTAGGTCAGAAAATACAACATTTGCCCGATTTAACGTGGCTTCCGGTAAAAAAACAATGCCCACTTCCGGTCTACTATCCCAATACAGAGACAGAGATAGATGATTTTGTTGGTTGAACAGATACACATACAGATAATGACATCTCTGTACACCTCTGGTGTGGGGCTATGTATAAAAATGCTACTAGTTACACGCAATGTGGATGTTAACACCCTCAAACCTCCTTAAGGCTGCTTTAATTAACTTTTTGGCCACTTGTGCAGAAGAAGTTGATCGACACCCCACTCAGTTTATCACCTTATAAAGCTGCTCTGGCTACCATAATGTACAGCTGCAGAGTTTGTGATTATTCTCTATGAGTTCATCACTTTTAGCAACCCCTTTCATATTACATAATCATAAAAGTATTGATTAGTTCAGCTTTAAAGGTGAAAGTCAGCACTTTTACCCCGTTCATTTCAAATCCTATGTGCTGTTGTACAGATACAAAACAATAGAAACGTGTCACTGTTCTAACTGTACCGTGTATGACTTGAAATGCAGCTGCGTAATTGGACTCGTCTTGCATTATTCCTGAATAGTGCTATTCAAACATATCTGCCACAGGCTTTGGCAGAGACATGAAACAAATGTGTGTTTCTGCCTGTGTGTGTGAGAGAGAGAGAGAGGGACAGAGAGAGAGAGAGATTTTATGACTTCAGTTCGAATTACCTACTGATCATTGACAGTGATGTGTGGTCAGGACCCCTATATTACACCACTGGGACAGACATCTGTGATCTACACCTTCATTTTCATTCTGAGTGACACTGACGGTCTCTTCTTCACCACACAGCTCACACAGCCTGTGTGTGTGTGTGTGCGTGTGTGTGTGTTCTCAATCTGTGCTGCAAGCCTGGTCGCCTCAAGGCTCCCTCTCTCTGTGTCTCCATGTGAAATAGAGGCAGGTGTTACTTGCATCCAAGCCAGCCAAATGTACTGTAAATGGATTTCACATACACATAAAGCAGAGATGAGTAGATGCCAACTGTGTTTGAGGTGGTGAATTCTAATGTCCTTCCAGCATGTTTTCAGTAGCCACTTTGAAGGAATGGTGAAATTATATTACCCCCATTTGTGCGTGTGTATGTGGGCACCCCAGTGTTTTACAAGTTCGGTTTTCCATTAGAGATTGTTCTCTGTGGTCGCCATCAAGCCCTCTGTTTACCAGCCCTGCACTTGTGGAGCCTGTCATTCAGAGTGACTGACAGGACAGTCTGTTAAAGGAGAGAACAGTATTGGTTATAGGCCATTTACTTCTGCCTGTGTGTGAAGTACTTTATGCTTCGGTTTAGTTAGGAATGGATGCTGTATGCATAGTACAGCAATAGGTTTATTCGTTTAAACATTTGCCGTGGTGGTTTTTCACATATTGGTTACATCATATCCCAAAATGTGACACAGTAGCGTTTGCACCAAAATGCATTCCAAGACTTAAACATGAACCACAGATTTTATCTACAAAATGGGAAAGGAGGCTGTGACGCCAAGGTTTAATGAGCTCCGTTAATCCGATGTGTCTCACATAAACGGGCTGAATAGCGAGTTATAGCCAGTCTGGTGTGTGTAGAGGTATACGGGGTTATTTTGTAGCCGACTGGTGTCATTTGCATGTGGTTTAATAAAGGTAAACTCAGTGGACGGCTGTGCGTAACAGCACTGCACATCTCCAATCAGAGGCTGCAGGGATTTAATGTGCTGAGGGAGAAATTTTTAGCACATACTGTAAGAATCACTTATTATAATTTATAGATGACTGCAGATGGCTTTTTGAGGCCAATTTAAGCACACACTGGTTGGAGAGTGGTTAATTAAAATAGTTCATTTACATTTTAATCACGTTGTTTCTGTGCAAGTATTTAGTTTGCTATTGTTGTGGCAGCTGAGTGACATGGCGGCAGAAACAGACGTGGTTCTGAGATGTCTATTCTCAGTGCAACATCTAAGACAGATTTTCCACCAAAATGCCAACAGCTCGCTTTGCACTGGCTCATTTGAACAAACCTCCCACCTGTTTGCGCCTTTCCTCCCACCTGTGCACCGTGTGCTCTGCGCTGGGCAATCAAATGCCACACAGACGGGCAAAGCAAATTTCAAGGTCAGGAAAATATCAAAAGGTCGGCGCGCTGCTTGCACCGGTTGTTGTCTGTCATGTTTTCATACATTAGATCCAAATAGATATCCCATGATCTTGCCAATTCATGTGTGTCTTTGTCTTTTTCTGTCTTTTCCTTGCACCCCTCCCTCTGTGTTGCCAGGGCATTATCCAGGATGTGAAGCTGATTTTCGCTCCCAATGGCTACATTACACAGTGTCCTAACCTTAACCGCAGTAAGTATCATGATGACACTGTCACACATAGTGTCCTGAACACGCTCTTAGAGTAATAGTAAAAGAAAAGAGTACTCTCCATTACTGTGTGCCATTATAAAATTGGACTGTAATGAGCTATGCAGCAGCTGGTGGTCACCTCTCCCCGCTGATCACAAACAAAGCCTCCCTCCACTTTTTGTTCTTGCTCTATTCCAGTAATCTTCATTTTGCTGTAATTCAGATTCAGTGCAGCCTCCTCTCTCCCTGCCTTGTTTCTCCATCTGTTTACTGTCAAACAGATTAAGATACGAGGCCACCGCTGTGCCACTGTCTGTGCCACTGATCAATAAGGCATGTAATCACACCTTGTCGCTTTATTATTGATACTAACACCAGCTACAAGCCTAAGACAAAGAGTAAACAATTGTGTTGGGCTTCCCTTTTGTTTGCTGCTGGCTGCCATGTGCCATGTCCAAATAATCAGGTTGATGATTTTTACATTTATTTCTCTGTTAATCTCTATTTATCTTTATATACCTTTATCTAAACGTTTCCCTCTTGCTCTTCCACTCCTTTTCTTCTCTGTTTCGATGCTTCTTGTTCCCCCGTTGAGCCTGTCCGACCTGCAGCGATTTCCTGAGCCTGGTGCAAGGCATCATGGACCTCCAGGAGCTACTGGCCAAGATGACCCTGAAGGTAAGAACAAGAAACAACCTCTCACATAGAAAACTACAGCCTCCAGCTCACCAGACTGCAAAACAACTTAGGAGAATGTGTAATACACTGCAAAGCTAGATTTATTGGTGTCACAAATGTTTAGGAGACTTTTCAATCAAAAGGAAAACACAAAATATGCAAAATGTTGGCAACCGTGTCAGTGAAAGACTGTTAAATAAAAGTATCTGGTTAAAAGATCCACTAATACCTTTCCTGGTTGCAGTCTGACAAACAAATAAATAAATAAATAAATGAAAATGAATAAATAACTTTCTTCTCCACTACAGCCGGAGACAGCAGAATCCTTTTGATTTTGTTGCTGCCTTCATTGAAGCTTATTGTTCTTTCTCCTCTAAAGTCAGTATCTCATTTGTGTTTAATTTCAACAAGACGCTGCCCAAAAAAGATACAAGTTATTGTTGGGAAACAAAAACAAAACAAACATGCACCTTAATCTGTCTTTAGAAAATATGATTATTCTGTCAGTTATTATTCTGAGTGTGGATTGAAGTGGCTTTAAAAGACTCACAAAAAAAACCCCACAAAAGATATTAATGTGCATGTAAGAGGGAACAGCTAACAGACAATTACTTGGTCCCAGAAGGTCCCATATATATTTTTTTTATGGTTTTGTTTTTTGCAGTTTGCAATTACTCACAATTAGAGTAATGAAACAATTTCCACCTTGAATATACAGTTGTGTTATAACAATAGAGGGAAATGTGAATGCATACACTATAGCTCCTTGAAAAGCAGGTACTCGATTATCAAGTAAAAGTACTGACAGTAAAGAAGACTACAGCTTGAACTTGACAAAAAAACACTCAACTCAAGGTCCACGTACTCGCTTGTTCTGGAGCTTTTGACCATATCAGCAGATCCTCATCAGGAGATTGAGATTGTTTAGTTGCCATGGAACTGTAACTGAAAAGACCTGGAGTTGTCAAAAGGAGAGTTTTGCTGTTGGCTGAAAATGATTTTGCTTTCATATCAGTTGAAGAAAGGAGCGAAGGGAGGAAGCAGGGAAGGTTCAAAGATGATATATTATGAGTTTATGTCATTATTTGAATCAGCAAAGTGATTACTGTGTTAGCTCCAGGGGTCAGATAAATGTAGTCTAGAAAGAAGGACAAAAATTTCCCTCTGAGATGTGATGGAGGAAAACATATTTATTAATGATATTTCCTTTCTCAGTTTTCCTCACTTTTCATATGCGTTTCCTGATTAATCACAGTCTCATTGTGGACTTTGTTGAATTTCTGGTTGCATGTCATTGGCTGCTATTCTCTAATTAATCACAGATTATGGGTTAAAGACATTTTATTTATTGAGAACTGGGATATGAGTAAGTTTAGTTTAGTAAGACCTATATTCATATTCATAAATGTGAGAATTTATCACAGTATACATTTTATTATTAATCAGTTTTCAGTTGCAGTTACTGTTATTTTGAATGCTAGAGGTTAGATTTTTTTGGATAGCACACAGACACACAGGCACACAGACACACACAGACACACACACACAGGGGGCAAGTACATTCAGGGTTCAGAGAGGTGTCATAAAATGGCGATTGCATCGTGACAACAGGAGGCTAACAGGCGATGTGCATTCTGCCCTGGAGCCACGGGGGAGACTAAACATCTGCATAACTATGTGTATGAGTGTGTGCGACTGACTTTGTGTGTGCATGTGATTGAGTGTGTGCTTCTATGTGCATGAGTGAGTGCTATCGGGTGGGAGTGACTGACGCAAGGACATCTCAGCGGGCGCACAAGCTATAGAATAATTTTCGGTGTAAATAAGGGTGAAATGAAGAACATTACCCTACCGCTGTGTCAACACCTCCTCCTTCACATGAACACACTTCGACCTATTGCCACCTGTCCTCATTGTTCATACGGGTCACAGCAGGGAGGATGCACTCAACTTCAGCACTAAATGGCCTCTCTGCCTTTATGCTGTAGTGAATAGAGAACTTCAGCACAAGGTGAAATGTGAGATGTGGAGTGTCAAGGCGAGGTGAGATGACAAAAAGCTCTGCTGTGTGTGGATTAACATGGCAGCATTTGCATGTATTATACATGTGTGTTTGTGAGAGGAAGCACATATGTGTTTATACCAAAACATTTTGTAGAAATAGCTCAATACCACTTCACTAAGGTAAAGGTTTGGTTCAACCCAAACACACAAAAAAAGGTTTTCTCACCTAAGTCTAGTTGTATGTAACCATGTAGGTAGTCTTATTTGTTTAGATTTTCAGATATCTGTTTCTCAGATTTCTGCCTATAGAGGTGACAGGGGAAGAATTATGATTGTGGTGCTGACAACATTGAAAAATTACATTTTCAAAATCAACAGCAACAAAAGAATCAGTGTCCCTGTTACTGTGGATTATTCACAGACCTCTTTGTCAACAGTTTTTAAAATTACTTTCTACCAAACAAATAGTCCCAATAAAAACAGTCTACGGCAAGGTCAGAGAGGTCACTATCCAGTGAACGTCATCTTCAGATTTTGTGATTTGTGAGTTTTCAAATGGGGAGCTGCTAGATACTGTGGGCCCAGTGAAAACAACTCTCTTGGGGCTCCAAAATTGTAAATTTCGCTGGCATGTTCCAGGCTCCGTGTTCGTCTCTAAACTCCCTGAATCTCCCCGACATTCTCCCACTCGTCCTGCAAATTAGACTAACAAATCCCTTAAAAACACAGCCCATTATGTCAAAAATGTATTGTCACAAAGGCTGTTTTTCCAAGTTAATGAAAAGTTAGTAAAAGATACATGGTCTTCGCAGCAGAGCAAGTAGTAAGTAAGCCATTAATGTACACTTTGCTTCGCATAGCTATCTGAATAAATGATGCATAACTTGTTAAATACTCTCATCCACTGCTGCTGCAGTGGATTCCCTCGTGTATAAGACATGAAAGAGGCTTTGAGTCTATCAAGTGTTCTTAGTAAGAACAGAGGATTTGGGGGCCACGTGTCAGCTGTATGAATGTTTGTTAATACTGCAGCATAGCTAGTTTGCCCCCAAAGTAGCTCCCTATGCACTTACAATAGCTAATCCAGCAGGGGCTAATGTCTGTCCTGACTTGGGTTGGGTTGGGCTCCGAGACAAGCTTTTAGATGAGTTATGAAAAACTCAAATTTATTTGCATAGCTCTGATATACCTTGTTTTGGTGGAGGTGCTTCCTGAATCCCTTAAACGGAGGTGGAGAGTGCAAAGTTAGCATGATTCATAGTCATTATGAACACAATTATCAGAATAAAATTGGATTTATAGTCATGTGTTATCTACAAAGCATATACATATAGCTGCAGTAGATGCCCCGTAGCTAACATGCTCTTCCTCAGAAATATTTGACACATCAGTCTAGTGTTGCAGTATTAGTGGGTGAAATCCAATGCAGAACTATAATTAAAACCTACATCAAAGATATATATATTCTGGTGCTGCTGTTAATCTCTTGCATAAAGTCCATAAATCCAGTTTAGGCAGGTTGATGCAGAATTTCCCTTTAATTCACTAAAATGCTTGTACAGATGCACAACCATTTTGCAAATTAAATGTCAGTTTAGCAGTGTGTGGTCAGGCTCAAGATGTTTAGTTGGGTCATCACACATTTATATCATATTGTAAACCCAAACACATCATTACCATCACTTACTTATCACTCTCAGTGTGTTTTTGTTTCATTGTTACGGCTAAAATATGATAATTATTTGATGGCAGACATCCCAGATCTGGATTACAAACAAAATCGAATTAATTGCTCATTGGCCTAAGACTGATTGGTCCCCAGAATTTCATGGAAATTCACTCCACATGTTTTACATATCTCTCAGACATACAGGCAAACAAAAAGGATTAATGGTAATAAATGCACTTTTCCCTTGTCTTTCTTCATTTGGACTTTGTCTTCAGCTGTTATTTTATTATTTCACTCATGTCTCTCAGCCTCATGTATCAACCATAGGAGATACATGCCTATTAGCCTCTGACTCCTTTGTGCGGTATCAGTGTGCCATTTGATGCTCACGTTGTACAGGAAAGGTATTCCTCTGTGGTGCCTCAAGGCAGCCTCCCAGCCTTTGAAATTGCATTTCAAACATTTTGTTTAGGGCTTTGACAGGACACATCTCTACTGCTCACAGCTCACATAGCTTTCCAGCAGCCAGCCGGGACTCCTCTAAATGAAGCAAAAAGCCTCAGTGACATCCAGTATTTTTCTTTTTTACTGAGAAGTCTTTATCATTTCATGGCGAATCCTCTCATTCTGACACTGTGGCCTGGGCAGGTCTCAGAGGAGCAGAGGGGGTGGAGGCAGAGCATTCTTGAGTGTCTTAAGTGGACCTACAATTTCAGAGTTGACCTACGCTGCTCAGATCAATTGGACCTTTTTGAATTCCTCCACCTTCCCACCTTTCAAATAGAACAACTCCTACAGCCAGCTCCTACTCAAGACTGTATGTGAGCTTTACAGTGGGCTATTTTGCACAGAAAAAGAACCCCTTGGAACACAAGCATGTAGATTATAGATAAACACAAACTGAACCTTGATGGATGCTGATTTTCAACAGGAAGAAAACGAGAATAAAAATGCTATTTATTATTGATTTACATGATACTATATGTGGTTACCTTCAGTGATATCGTGGAAACAAACTGTCCAATCACACTGCGTGATAGATTTAAAGAATAAATTTAAGAATCATCTGTTGCCGCTGGATCAACAAGATGACAGATTATTGACAACTTCACTCCTTTGCTAAAAGATTAACGTGTGAACCCCTCCTGCACCTGATTGGATGACTCACTACTACCGACACCACTTGGTATCTTGCTACCGTCCAATAGTTGGTATCAAAACATTACACAAGGATTAATTTATGACTCAGATTAGGCTGATCGTAGTTTAGCTGAACCTGAAATTATTAAACTATATTTTAAGTGGATCCCACCTGAGTTGCACAATTTTAATTAAAACGCGGGTCAGTTTAATGATTTAAAAACTTAAAAGTTGAATGGATGCCCTCGGTTTGAATTGTGTTAAACTTGTTTCTATTTTAATCTTGTTTTATTTCCACAACATCTATGTACATATACAGTATGTAGATATGCTCGGATGTGTACACACATATGTCTGCCTTTGTGAAGCACTTTGGTGCAAAACCTGTTTGCTTTTTAAAGTGCTATATAAATGAAATAAACTTGGAACTTGAAACTTGAATATTAGTTTAAATTCCCCTTAAAATGCAGAACAGGCCAGAATGAATGAGCCACAGATTAAAATTATCACTGACAAAAGCCCATAAATAGAACATCACCAAGATCGTCTGCAATTACATTTCATTAAATGTTTGCTGGCAGGTCCTTTTCTGCTGAGTTTCATGACAGACTCTGTGTCCCTTAAAAATTCAAAAACATTTGGAGTTTTAAAATGTGGAACAACAAAATGAGAAATCATTTTGAATTAACATATCTGAAAAGTTGCAAAGTTTTCACTCTACACATATTTTCAAAATGACATACATAACATATTTCATTTGTTTTACAATATCCACTCTTGCAATACAATATATATTTGTAGCAACTAAAGCACAAGTAACGTTTTTGTTTTATGTTTAGGCACTCAGTATTTGATTAGGCTAGGGAAAGATGGTCTTGGTGTGATATTGAAAACGTCAATAGTGACTTGAAGCATGAGACAGGACATGTTTACTTTATCAACATTTAACCGAAAGATCTTTCCCTAACCTTGCCAGGTCAAGTCAGTTTTATTTATATAGCCCAATATCACAAATCACAACTTGCCTCAAGGGGCTTTACAATCTGCTCAGCATATGACACCCTCTGTCCTTAGACCCTCGAATTGGATGAGGAAAAACTCCCCCAAAAAAACCCTTTAAAAAAATGGAAGAAACCTCAGGAAGATGCAATAGATGTCATGTGTACCCTTAAACTAAGTGATTTTGTTGCCTAAACCACAGGTTTGAGATTCAGGATACGAACCCCAGTGTACAGTGTCGAGGTCCTGTGCTTTGTATGCCCTCCATCTACCCTGACCTCCTCCCCACAAATTCCGTGCAGTACAAAAACATAGGACTTCCTTCGCTGGAAAAAATGTTGGCTGTGAACATAATCCAGAAGCAATAACATTTCCTACAAAACATATTTGGCAGTAGTATATAAACCCAATTCTAAGAGATGTGGTTGTTAAATCTTGATTTAAACTTAATCTTAGTTGGTGCAACCCCACCCTCTGTGCCCCTCCCTGTGACACTGCCTCGTGACACTTTTGTCAGTCAAAGATGTATCGCTTCTGTCGAGAGACAGCCGTGGAGGGTGCTGAGCATGAAATAAGCTGAAGAAGAAGGGCTGATCAGTGTGTAAGAATTAAAGAGGGGTGAGGCAGGGTCGGGGTTGTCAGTCCTGTCTGTCATTTCTCAGTAGATTATAGCCTGAGGTCTGGAGCATGAGCTGAATGATGATCAGTCATTTTTCTATGTGCCCTTCTAATGAGTGGCTCCCAGCGGAGCAGCTCTCTGTGAAAACCCACCAGGGCATGCCAGAGGGCGAGGGGGTGGGGTAAGGGGTTAACCTGCGTGCACACTCAGACTTTTGATTTAGTTTGGTGACTCTGGTCATTCTGTGCTCGTCCTCAGTTGAACTATGCCGAGTCCAGGCTGACCCAGCTGGAGGGCTGTCACTGCGAGAGGACCTGCAGCGCCAACGGCCTGGTCTACCGGGATAAGGAGCTGTGGGTGGAGCCCGAGAACTGCAGGAACTGTGCATGTAAGGTGAGCGTCACCCTCATCCTCACAGTCAAAGAATGAGGCACCGGCTTTCAACTATCACACTGTAAAAAATCACCATCATATCGAGTACTTGAATCTATTTTCTAGCCCTGGAAGTATTATGTTCTTTAAACAAGTGAAAAACATCTACCGCTGCAGGAAGAAAAAGTCAAAAAGAGTCTTGTAACAAGTTGATTTGTATTTGACACAGGCTAAAAAATATCTCACCAAATGCAGATTGGTCAACGTTTAAAAGAAAATGAAAATGTTGATACTCAATAGACAAGAGTGATCATATGAAATCAAAGGAAAAATAGTAGTCAAGGGAAAGTATGTACACCTAAAAAGCAAATGATAAGATGTATGACAAAATAACCTCTGGAGCACTTTCATCATCACAGACTGATGACACGTAACAGCATAGCAGGATCTCTTCAGGATTTCTTCTTTAATGGAAAGTCACTGCAACCCTTATTTCCTCCACTCACAACTCTTAGCTTCCTTAACTTGCCTTCCCATCAGACCTCCCTATTCCCCTGCCTCTGCATCGTCTCTCCCTGCCTCTTGCCCTCCCCCTAATAAGCGCCCCCTAATAAGCCTCCCCGCCTGTACTCATACATAGGAGCCAGACTTTGAAATTTGTTGAATCAGGCCATCCTGGGCCCTGGGGAATTAGACTTGCTGCATCATTGCACATCAAGCACAGGGTGGAGTTTAGTCAGTCTGATTTCCTCCTGCGGACATGCCATTAACTGATAACCGCGGCATCCTGGGGGAACCATTTCCGATGACTCATGAAATGAAGAGGCGCTCGCAGAGAGAGATATCAGCCTCAAAAATGAAGGCAGTCCTTCAGGGCCTGAATAACTACCTGCTATCAGCAGGCCGCTTGGTTTCAGTGTACGCCATCCAGTGCTTGATGATGAATCTGTTATCTGATTGTATGACATTATAATTTTTCTTTTTTTTAAATCATAAATATGATAGCTTTCAGTTTCAGATTGCATTCCTGAAGGTGGGATCCTAAACAGTTTTGGGCTGGTTTGCATGGTGGTAACACTGCAGGAGCTTTAGCCATTCAGGGTTGGGCTGTGCTGTAAACCACATTGGATGAAAGCATACATATTACTGCATGTGTTATATGTATCTTTTTACTGTTGTTGGGTTGGGGTAAAGAGGGTGTTTTTTTCCAGATGAAGGTATAACATTCCATGAATGCTTGTGCAAATGTAAATTGAGACATAGAGGGAAGTGGGAAACGTGTTCAGTGTGGTTTTTTTGGCAGTGCCTCAGGCAAAAGCTGTAGGTTCACAGCGAGTGTTAGATTTTTGCCTCTGATGTTTGCATGTTTTTGGTAAAAAAAAAAAAAAAATCNNACTATTTAATACCACTGCTTTGGCTTATATTTTCTCTATAAACCAGCATAGCCAGTGAATCTAAGGACATTAATACAAGGTAATGGCAATTAAATGTTTGACAAAACCGTGCATAATTGACCATTTGCTAAACCCAGTGACTTTCCAATCATAGTTTAGCAACTGCAACTA
>NTHP01000245.1:130359-140949 GCA_003416845.1 Oplegnathus fasciatus
CGATGTGCGTGGGGCTATTAAGAGAGATACTCGAGGGTGGTGTCTTTTTTTTTTTTAGCCTTTCCAAAACCAAAAACAAAAGAGCAAATGTGTAAAGGCCAAGATACACCATCGCCAAACAGCACGAGTCAAAGCAGCCGCCCCTATTATTTTGTATGTACAAACCCCACACCGGCGGCGGCTAAGCGTGTGCCGGNNTTATTTACTAGTTTGTTGCTTGCTTTTCACTGTAGTTACTATTTCACTTGTGCCTGTATCTACAAGGCAAAAATTGAAAAAATAAATACATAAATTAACTCCTCTCGCTCCCTGCTTGTACATCCCGGCNNCTGTAGCAGCTCTTCTTCTCCTCTGCTCCCATGGCAGCTCGACTTCCTCTCCTTAGCTCTTGCTGTCGCCTATCTCTCGTGCGTGGAGAACAACGGATGTGTGTGGTCCACGCGCTGCAGCATGACGCTTCCTGTGGGTGCTAGGGCGGCACTGTGTGTGTTTTCCACTTAAGGAATGGATTAAACTGTGTGTTTATGAGATCTAATGCAAGCTTCAAACATTAGCGTTCCCAGCTAGTAATTTTGTTATTTCCAGAATTTAGAGTAACACGTGTGGAAACATTAAAAAGTCAGCTGGAGAGGGATTTTTCAACCAAATCATTTAAGCATTAGCTTACACTAGCTAGCTACAAGTGATAAAATCAGTCGTCATGTCGGCCGATAAATTTGTCAGTCGATCGTCGGCTAGAAATGAGAAACCTGCCTCCCATTGTTTCAAAAATTACTTAAAATTTTAAGGGGTGTGTCTGCCACAGAGACTAAGAGGAGTGGGGCTTAGCGAATGCTCAATTTTCAGCTCTCGTTAGCCTCCTAGTTTATGTTTGTGACCCTGCCTACACTATTTCCAGTCTTTCCGCCACAGCAAAAGTACATTTCTGGTATTGCCACACCTTAAGTTTTTTTTTTTTTTTTTTGCAGCAGTATATACCAGTGAGAAGAGACAGTCATTATTTGCACGACCACAAAATTATTTGAACAAATGACCAATGATGTTTTTTTAGACAGTGCTAAATACAAGCTCAGCTTCTTTGCTTTCCAGTATCAAACAGTAACAAACAAACACAAACAAGGGGGCTGTTGTTTGTGGCTGATATTCTGCTACAGTGAAACCAGAGTAAATTATCTGCCAGACCAAAGATCACAGTCACCTGATTTTCATGGATGCTGAAATTGAAGCGCTATTTCTAGTATAAAGCACACAGGGGTCTGGTAACTGCTCACAGACCCACGGACAACTGTGTCTGTCTTGCTACACTGCAAAAACACTAAATCCCTGAAGTATAGTTTGCCTTTGAATAATTCTAGTCCTCCTCTGCCTCCCTCCATCCCTCCGCTTGCTCCTTCTTCCTCCTCTTCCTCCCCTGTGAACATCAGAGGTCTGGCACAGACGAACGAGGGAGCAGCGCTCCAGAGCTGCGCTCCAGAGCTGCGACTGAGCGCTCTGCAGTCCTGCACCCTGGAGAGGAGAAAAGCAGGACTTCATATCATATGCTTCATTTTCTATTTTTGCTATCGCCAGAGGAATATGCAGAAGGGTCTTCTCTGTTGTATTCTTAATGTGCTGTTACACTTCCTCTCCGGTTATGCACACTTGCCAAGAACAACTTTGTTTCTAACGGAATTAAGTATGCAGAACTTAAGGCTGGAAACTTTTTTTTTTTCCACAGGCAATCTCAAAAGCATTTTTTGCTATTGTTGACAGTACCACAATAGAGGAGCTGATATTGGCTGAGGAATTTTTATTGTTACTGTACTTAACAGGGTGTCATTGTAGCAGTTATGTTCTGTTTTTCTGCCCACAGCAAAATGTACCTACATGGGCCAGACCTTTTCTGAGGGCCAGCGCTTTTTATCCAGAAGCTGCAGGGAATGCAAGGTAACGCTTCTTCTCATGCTGTACAATTCTCTCTCCTGCATTTAGCCTCTACCCTGCAATCAGATCACCATGCAGCACTCTCCTTCAGCATAAACGTGTAATGATTGTGTGTGGTGGACTGCTCGGTGTGTTATTCAATTAGCCAGCAGGCCTTATTAGTTTTCCCTCCCTCCTCCAATCTGTTCAATCTGCCTTTTTTCCTCTCTCTAATGGCGAGATAGCCAGGTAATTAGAATAACTTATGAACACAGCAACACAAAGGCCTGATTTGAATTGGAGCTTCATCACTGCATGGATTATAATTAAAGTCATTATTCCAGTTCAGCATAGAACAGAGGTGAGCTTTCTTCACTGAGAAGCCATTTATCTTTAAAGACACTATTTTAAGAAAGAAATTAGCGTTTTATGCATGTAATTGCTTACAAAGAGCCACACAGTGGATTCCTGGACTCATTATTAGCCCCCAGACACCTCGAAACATCATTATATTGTTTGTAAGCTTTGTTTCAAGCAATTACAGCCATTCTTTACTCCTGGATGTGAACGCTGCTAAATGACCAATTTGTGGGCAAATTATTTTTAGAGGGGGCCCGAAAAAGTTTTAGAGAGAGAGAGAGAGAGAGAGAGACACATGAAGCTATTTATGGGTGATGTGTGAAATGAAACTTGAGATATTAGGAAGCAGATACTCTGCTTGACAGCTTCAAAACATCTAAATTTTAGCCTCCAGCATGAAAGTCTGATGCGCCACTACTCCAACCTCCATATCCTCATACACTGCTTCCTGCATTGTCAGTGGACATTATCATTGCATGTATGTTGTGCAGGATGGCTTTTGAGGCTCTTGAATCACCTGAATGCCTTATTCTGCAGCCTGCATTAATGGGCTAATTTCATCAAATGAACTGCAATGAAGTGGCTGGCTGGCTGCTGGGCAGATTGCAGCTTGCCGGGGGAAGATGGGAGGCTCACTGGGTTTTTTTTACTCTCAGAAGGAAACCATCTCTTGTCTTCCAGATGTGGAATAGCATCTCGTCAAGGTTACAGTGTTCTTCTCTGCTGCATTGTGCTTTCAGTGTGATAGCTGTTGTTTTGTGAGAAATAATATCAAAAATAAACATACCACAGTACAGCTGGTGAGTGAAGTGAAGCTACAGTTGCTGTGAGTTTTTTTTTTTTAAGTTATAGATTACTACAGTTCCTTCTCTGGTGTCCCCTAACCAGTTGACCTCTGTTGTCGATGCCTCTCAGATACTCAGACTGACTGAAAAGCTGCGGTGAATCTGAGATGATGAGGAAATGCACTGGTTGTTCTGTTTTAAGTATTTTCTGTCATTTTATAAACTAGATTAAAGCTACCTAAAGCAATTTGATATATCATCTTATAAAGTTGTTATGGCTTACATGTTAGAAAACAAATTTTTATTTGCACACTGAGTAGACACGGAGCAACATTAGCATTTATTTAGAGTCCAATATTCATTCTCCTTTTAGTGTTACTTTGGTCTCCACCAACTCCTGAGAAACATATTTATCGGGCTCTTTTACACTAGGCAGCTATAGTCGTTCTAACTTTATCTGTCTGCTGTTTGGTGCTGGACAGGTAACGTACAGCAGGTTTATCACAGCTTTTTCATGAAAAACAAGTACCTTCTGCTAGGAACAGCATTGATGAGAGACTTTGTGGGCCTTCAAACCAAAACAATGAGCTTCACAGAGGCTAAAACATTCTGTAGTCGCTTGTAGTGGATTTGTCACTACAAGCGACACCTTTCACATTAGAGATAGTTGGTTGAGCCACTGTTAATGTAAAAAAAAATGTGATTAGTGCAGCTTTAATTGATTAACTGAAAGACAGATTCATTTAGAATGAAAATTATGTGGCTGATAAAAGATTCACATTGTAAAGCGACTGTACTATTAAAAGATGGCAAGAAGAAACAGTTGATATGGTTTCTAGAAAAGAACTACATTGAAGAAAGTTGTGAAGGAGAAATCTCAGGGATTTGAGTCGATACTTCAGACTTTGAGAGGCATGGTGGGGACCACCAGAGCTCTGACATACCAGCCAGCTTGCTGCTGCTGCTGCTGCTGTGTTTCTGCTATTTGTTTTAAAGGCCCAGGGGAAGATGACACCGAGTTCTATCTACCTTTGTTTGCCTTCTTTGGTGGCGCGTATCTGCACCTTACCTGCTATCTGCATTCATGCCCTCCTTGTGAATGTGAGCAGCATGTACAGCCTTTATATTCCACCTTCTCTGTTGTCATGGCAGCCTCATTCAGTCAGAAGTATCTTAAAATACCTTATTTTTTAAAAATCTGATTGGTGTCGTTTATTACATTTCAAAAACAGTGTCATCCTCACTTTTTGTGATGTTCAAATTATTAGGGGCAGACTGATAAAATGTAGCTCTGCACACAGGCCTTTATGTGAGGTCAGAGAATTTTGAAAATATTTATCAAACATAAATAAGTAAACAAAGGTTCCATTTGGTTTGATTTGCAGGGTTGTAAAACATGATGATTGTATATTAGTGTGTATAATATTTTTGAATGCAAGTAAAGACCTTCAAATAATGATTGATTTATCTCAAGAAAACAAAGAGCCAGCTTTCAGAAACAGGTCTTTATGTGACTTACTGTGGTCAGTATGTGTAACACTGAACTCACCACTATTCTCTAACTTGGTATAACTTGATCCAAATACTGGAAGTCCTGGTTTAAAAAGGTTACGTTTCTCAACTTAGATTACTGATATGAATAAAAGTTGAACTGGGAGAATAAACGTTGCGTCCTAGCTAACCCCCGCTTGTTTTTGTTTTTGTTTTTTAATGGATATAACCTTTTTTTAAACTTTCTCGTGGGACATGCCTTACCATGGTTGCTTTAGATTATGTCACAATTAACACATTTAGACCAATAAGACATTTGTTGGAAGAAATCAGATTTTTTTCACAAGAAATTCTGATTTAAGACACGTTAGATCCAACCTGGTTTGGCCCTCAGGTTTCTGAGGAAACTGCATGGTCACCCAATTACTAATGAACACATGTGGAACCTTTGTTTTAGATTTATTAAACATCACATATTTTTTTTTTTTGTATTATGTACAAGCCGAAAGGGGGAACTGTGCATGGAATTGTATGAACATTGATGTGTCCAACATCATATTCACCAATAAATGGTTAGAAAAATGAAAATAATTAACACGTATAGCAAAAAAAACACATTCTCAACATCACTAGGTCATCCTGCTGCAGATTATGTCAGCAATTTCACACCTTCTCATGTCAACTTAGTTTGTTCATATGCGGCTTGTTAGCAGATTTCATTACTTCAATCAACAACCAATATGACGGTTACAAAAACGACTAATGTGAGTGTCCTGTCTTTCCAGAACGGCCTGATGGTGAAAGTCACAGAAACCTGTCCAGAGCTCAACTGCACCGTCAGTGAACAGATCTTACCAGATGGCAGATGCTGCAATGTTTGCAGAGGTATGTCTTCCTTCTTACTGCACTCTTCTCAGTTGCATGAATCACTCTTTCTTTGGATGTGCACACACCAATCTTCTGCCACTGCTAGGAGTAAACACGACCAGTCTGCCGGATGCTGATTCAGGCTGCACCTCTGCAATAATTGTGTTTCTCTCCCTTTCCACCCGGTATGAATGCTTCTTGGCTGGGATACCTATCAGAGCAGATTGGTCTGTCTTCTATAGAGGACCTGCTATGCCAATTTGCCTGAACCCCGCTGCTTTGGCAGGGAGGTACTACAGTGTAAATAGCCACCGGTAATTCAGTAAATACATTGAATAAACAAACTGTAGGAGGCTGTCAGCTATAGAGCCATAATGAAAGAAACCCGGGGCAGGTTCTAAGCGAAGGAAATTGCGCTCTCGTTTAGGTATGATAAGCAGCATGCCTTAGACTCACCATATTCAGAGGAGAGGAAGATAAAAAGAAGGTAAAAGAGAAGGCGTGGAAAATACATGTTTAGAGAAGAGGAAAGGGAAGGAGAGATGGAAGATGAGAGAGGAAAGAGTGTAAGCGAGAAGACAGCAAGGAGAGGAGAGGAGAAGGATGGGGAAGGAAATAGAAAGTCTAAGACCTGCTATGTTGAAAAAAAGGAAAGGAGAGAAGGAAGAGAAGAGAGGAAGGGTAAAGAGTATAAAGTGCATGTGAGGAGAGGGAGATGAAAAGAAAGGAAGAGACAGGATAAGACTAAGACTTTATATGTTGAGAGAAGAGTAAAGGAAAGGAAAATGATGTGGAGAGAGGGCATGAGAGGAAAGGTAAAGAGAAGAGAGGAGCGGAAGATAAGAATAAGACTTATTGTGTTGAAAAGAGAAAAAAGCAAAGGAGAGAAGAGGAGAGGGAGGAGAGAGAGGGGAGGAGAAGAAATATATAGAGGAAAGGACAGCAGAGAAGAGAGAAGTGTAGGCAAGAGGATGGTTTATAGAGTAAGAGCTAACAATTAAAGATTAGAGTCGTAGTGTCTGTTGTTCCCTACACCCTTTCCGTCTCTTTCTCTCTCTCTGTCTCTCTCTCTCTCTTTCTCTTTCTCTCGATGGGTGTGTTTTGCAGAAAAAAGCCAGCAATCACAAATCACAAACACAACTGCAATATATATTTTTCTCCTTCCAGTGGTGTTTGTAGTCGGGGCAGAACTATACTTTACCAGAAGCACGCACATGCACACACTCACACGTGTGTTATTCCTTGTGTAATCAGTCCTTTTACATGTACACAACATCCTGTGGGGTGCTGCTGTAGATGGTGGAAGGAGTGAGAGGAAGAATAATGCAGACACAGCTCTTTCCTCAGTAATGGCTCCCCAGGCTCCCTGCCTCTCGGGGCTTTTACAGGCAGCCAGTCTGTCTTTCATTACAGGACATGATGGGCTACATCAGCTCATACAGTACTTACTGAGCAGGCGACAATCATCTCTCTGTCTGTCTGTCCTTATCTGTCTGACTGTTTCTCAGTACGTCTGTCTATCTGTCATATCACATTTCTGTACACGTGCAGGATCTCAGTCTGGTTTGTTTCAACTTCGACAACAGATTGGTACTGTGATACACAGGCAGCACAGGGGTGAAGTTCCCATCCACCACCACAAACAATCAGGGTTTTAATCCCAGTAGCAGTACCATGTGTTCCAATACAAACAATTGGCCATGTTCACGGGTGGGAAGACAATTCTTATATAACATTTTTCTGTTATTTTTCTGTGTTGGAGCCATCTGTCTACTCCTCATTGGACTAATGAGAAAGAGTCAGCATCCTGTGGTGTATGTCAAGGCTGTCCTTTCACCTGTTCTGTAAAACATAATGATTTAGGTCCTGTGTTGACATATGTTGGTTGACTAAAGTAAAGTGGAAACTCCAAGTCAGTCAGTGTTGCAGTCGTTTTTCTCATTTGTTTTTTTTTGCTACCTGAGCACCTAGTTTACTGCTGAAGTGGCAATAGTACATTGTTTCTACAAGCATCCTTTAAAACCAGCACATCATCACACTTTACTGAAACAGCAACACAAAATACTAGAAGAACACACTGTCCTGTACTGCAGAACAGCACACTAGTGACTTTTTGACTTTGGATGACACCCTCTGAGGTCTTCCTACATGAGCAGCATGTTTTGTGCCTGTATGGTATTTTGTATTCTTTGTGTGTGTGTACATGCTTTCATGAAAGCCAAAACTTTTATTATTGCATCAAATTTACTGCAGTCATAAACTTAACACATGAGGCCTCTTGTCATCCACAGCATTGTGGGCGACAGGAACAAGGTTGCTCGTTTGTGCATTTGTCTGCTTTTATCTCTGTGTACAGTTATGCGTGTGTGAGTTTGTGTGCACAACGGTACACAACTTTTCACTGTCTTGAGTGAGCAAATTTTAAGACCAAAGTAAATCGAGGCTTCCTTTGTCCCTCTCTTTCAGGTTATGACTTTTGCGCAGAGGGACTCATTTGTGGAGAAAACTCTGAGTGTAAAAACCGGAATACTAAAGCAGAGTGTGAATGCAAGAGCGGCTATGCCTCCATCCACGGGGATTCTACTTACTGTGAAGGTAGGACTATGCTTTACCCAGCTCAAGCTGAGCCGAAGCTCATGTGACTGACTCAAAATATCTATTTGCTCGAAATGTGAAAAGCAATATGGGTAGCAGAGTCTCAGTGTGTAAGTCATTGTTCTCTTGTATTGAGTCAATATTAACACCCTGAGGAGCGAATTCACAAAAGGATTGCGCGGCTTTTGCAGCGCATTTATAAGGGGTGTCATGCCCAGACTTTCCAGTGATCGTGGCAGCAGCGATTGTAGCCAGGCGAAGGCATCGTCATGCCAGGCATATGTGTAAATAATATTTTGACATTATTACTATAATCATTAGGCCTGTTACTGTCACGGCATCCGAAGGTAGCGATGCCTTGAACGGGTATTAGTCCATGGTGGTTTACAAAACGCACTCCCAAAGTAACAAAGCGTATATATCGGAGCATCTGAAATGTACAGCGGAAGAAGTTTTTTCAACATAGTCCATGCCTGCAACATGTTGCGATAAAAAAAACTAGAAAATTTCGGAAGAAATCTTGTGTGTGCCTGACGTGTGCCGCGCGTCCCGATGCCTCTAAAACCCTTTGTACTGCCCTGTCTGGGAGCACCACACACACACACACTCATTATAAAACCCAGACAGGGCAGCCTGGGACTCCCGTCACTTAGAGGCTCAGAGTGAGAAATGTGTACAGGTCTTAACCAGCACAAATGTTCCTACATTTTGACCAAAAATGATATAAGTGAAAATTGTGGGAGATAGAGCAGGTTTAATAAAGCTTTTTAGTCCTGCTTTTAGATGAAAAACTGCTATCCACCAAAACAAGATATCATCAGAGAGAAAAGTCTCTGATGAAAGCGTTGAGGTACATTTTTTGTTTGTGGTGTTAAAAATGTGAGAAGTGGAGTGAGTGAGTTACAAATTTAAGGACAGAAAGACAAAGGAGAGATTTTCTGTTGTCAGATAGCATGGGTTTGTATGGAGAGCTGGGTGCGACTTCCCCTCACTTTAAAGCACACAGTGCCAAAAGTGTAAGTCTGTTAGATTCCAAAAGTACATTTGAGGAACAAGGGCAATTTTTCCTACGTTTTGATGATAAAATGATGTATGTAGAGTGAAAACTGTGGGAGATAGAGCAGTTTTAAGACAACTTTCTCCAGAGACTCTCTGTCGCCTGTCTCCACTTTAAATTCATGTGCCTCCTTACTCTAGTGTTGGGTTACACCACATACACACTCATTGTAAAGTTTTGCACATTCTATTGCGATTTATGCGAAAAGGGTTGGGCCGATCTCTGAGAAAAGCCACAGCACACTTGTCCTGATCAGTCCGCATGATTTGATGTATTTTTTGTGTTTATGCTGGCTTGTCTAGATGCAAGCCAAAGAATCGATACGGAAGAAGTATAAGAAGAAGTATGAGGAATAGCATAGTGTGCCCTGTGCTTCGCACACCAGGCACACAATAAGACAGACTTAATGTCCACAGTGATGAAGTACTTATTTGAAGCAAGTTTGAAGTCTGCAAATTGACTTTTGCCTCATCTCAAAATGAACTAAACCCAAAAAGCTGCCTGCAAGGTACAAAGTCAGTTTGTAAACTCATGGCATGCTTTTAGAAAACGGAAACTTGACAGAATTTGTATTCAGTGTGCTGGCACAAGCATGGTACTTTCAGGTTATTGTGAAACTTTAGCTCATGCCCCAATTTTTTTGCTTAAATTAAACTTTTGGTAAAATTAATTGTTATATTTGGGAATACACAGGCCTGTGTGGAGAGTACATGTTTGTCCATCTGCCATTGCAAACTGCATACTCTTACTATTTTGATCGTAAACTAGAGTACTTATTGTTTATAATAGTGTCTGCTTTTTTTCCTGGAAAACATATAATCTGAGTTTCGAGACATATAATCTGGGTTTTGAGACATAATTTCACAGATTTTCGGGGGATTCCTGCCTCTCTGAAAAGTCAGTCATCACTAAGAGTGTCAGGGTGTTTCCAGCATGCTGATTGTTGGACTTGGCAGAGTAAAAGCCCCAGTCTGTGGGGGCTGGAGGCCCACAGTACTTGTGATGGGGCTAATGGCCTTATTTGATTAAGAGGCTTGGGAGCGTCAGTCGGTGGATTGAAGGATTTTCTCAATGCTCGGCGCAGTTGTCTTTGGGTCGGAGCCACAGCAGACTGAATTCACTAAACACGCTGAAAGCTGGGTAGCCACAAGCCCTCCAGTCTGTCTGTCTCTGTTTGATCTGCATGGTAAAGAGGTTTACCCAGAGCTCCACTCCAATCTATGACAGTCCCACACCATATAAGTGAGAGCTGGGAAACGCTGATTGTTAGATCAGCTATGTAAATCAGGGAGCCACGGCTCTATTGGCTATGGCGGCATTATCAGTGTTTGGGGGTTGCTCCCTAAAGGCAGCTCAAGCTTCTATTGTAAATGGATTAGTTGGAATCCTGCTGTACAGTATGATGATATTTGACATAGCTTCACTCTCACCTGGCTTAGGATAACATATCTTACACAGCAGACTGGGGTAATCACATCTTTTTTGTTTGTTTGTTTTTATGTGAGTTATAAACAAAGCCCAGCAATCTGATGG
>NTHP01000245.1:146089-174162 GCA_003416845.1 Oplegnathus fasciatus
GATATCCTAATGGATGTTTTACAGAACAAATTAATTTCTCATCTTGTCTTTTATAAACAGGAGATTGTGTCTGGCTGTGGCTCTAAGCTGTCATTAAATGTGACTATTATATCCTCATAAATGTTTTAATGTGCAGCTGAATGATTGAAGATGAGATTATTTACTTGTAATCAGAGAGCTGTTTGAGGAGGGACCAGAGAATTTAAATAGAGCCCAGCTTGAGCCCTCTGTCTTGCATTCAGTCACCTTGTGGGTCTGTAATTATTTTCCCCTCTCTGAATACCTAATTATTTTCAATGAATATTTGGCTGGGATATTAGCCTCCAGTGTGTCAAAACTTTGGACAAGTGCCGAATGAGGCAACCCACCTGTTGTGAAAGGTTGTATTGATCTTTTTCTTCCCACTATAACACAGGCAAGACTTTTGACCACCCTTAATGGCGTATTTCTGGAGTGTTTGGTTGTTTGAGTTTTTGGCACCACATTTCCCATCATTTAGTCAACGAGCTTCGTTGGATAATGTAAACAGCAAGTGAATCTGCAAAGTAGAGTCATGTCAGTCAAGTCATGCTGACATAGCTACATGCAGTTCCTGTTTGCACTGTAACCACTGATGTACAAACAGCAATCAACAGGATTACTTTTTACTGAAAATCTACCTTTGACTGAAGATTTGAACATTTATCCACAACTGAGGAGAAACCGTTCACTGAAAAGAGTAAGCTGAGTTAATTCCAGCAGTATGTGTACAATGTCTGTGAATTCCAATTTGACTGATTTATGACACCAAGAAGAAGGGGTGTGATTTTTGATGAAAAACGCTTTTCTCTGGCGCTAGAAGTCGGTGAAGCTGCAGCATAATGTGCCTGTCTGCTGCTGTATCTATGACACAGGCCTGATTTCTACCCAGCAAGAGAATGTGGTGAATGTGTTAATATTTAAAGCCATCTGCCTAATCTCAGGGAAAGCAGAAATGTGTCTGCATATGCAGAATCTGCACACAAGTAGAAACACAAACATAGGCACACACTAATGATGGTTTTGTGCCACGCTAGCCTGCCCACCAAGGCCTGTGTGTTTATTTACTCCATTAAAGATGTATTACTGCATATGTGCTGACATCTTTCTGGATTTAATAGATGAGTCCAGTTGGAGGCATCGCTCTGCGTACTGGATGTTAAAACAGCTGCTCCTCCTCACTCTAGCTTGGGAAATACTTTCTAATCCTAGAAGAAGCCTGGGAGAAGGTAGTGGTTACTATTGATTGGTCTTGTCAACAGTGAGCAACTCAAAGGCTCCAACAGGACTGCTGGAGCTGGCTCTGCCTCAGCAACAGCATGGACACATGAAGCGGCTTCAGTCTTCATGAACTGACTGTGTGTATATATATATATACATATACACAGTATATATACACAGTATATATATATATATACACATACACACACAGTATATATACACAGTATATATATATATACACATAGTATATATGTACATATATATAATATATTTTGTGTATATACAGTATGTATGTGTGTATACTGTAGACGTCCAATGTATGTATCTAAGCCCATCTGTTTGTATGTTGTGAAACAGAACTATCAGTAGCTTGGGATCAAAGATCATTATCTATACAATCAGATAAATCCTGTGAGACAGGAATACTGTTAACGCTGTAACACAGATGTTAAAACACTAATTGCCATTGATAAAAAGTATGGACTACATCTCGTGGGTTGTTTTCTCTTTCCAGCTCAGTGTGTCACCACCCGATGCTGCTCATTTCAGCATACCGTACTTTTTCCACGTTTGTGCTAATGGGCTTATCTTAGGTGTATTATCCTCATCATCTCTTGTTTGCTATCAGTGATATTCTTACAGTCCCAGCAGATTTACTGTATCATCTCATCAGTATCCTCGGCTCCAGAGGACACAGACATATTACCATTGTTGTTGTTGTTTTGCTGACAGCTTGTTTATCGTAACCTAAATATTGTCCTTTATTGTTGAAACACATTGGGTTGAGTGCACTCACAATAAAGCTCCAAATAAAGAAACTGTTAGACCTGCTGATGGTGAGAATAGTTGCATCAGCTAAGGACAAACAACATAATTCCTGTTGTTTCCTAGCTGAATGCTGCAGGGATCCTCCTCCCAAATGGCCGGTTGTTACCACAGAGGCTGCTCAGTATATCTTTTTCCATGGTGGGTGAAATCCCAGCATGGGCCTAATGTTCAACCAAAGTGCACCTAGATAGTGCATATCTTTCTTTCATTGCATATGTTCTCAGCTTTATATGGACCTTTTTTTCCTCAATATACTCAAATGATCTCCCACTCTGCGGGAAGCTTTTTTTTTTTTTTTTACAGCCTCTCAAGTGCCTCTTCTGTGCACTTCCTTCCTCCTCCATGTTTCAAATTAAAGGCTCCATCACCACAGCGCGTCCTTGGAAATGTTTATGGGCGAGCACATTTGGGAAAAGTCAGCGCAGTTAGTAAGACGCTCTAGTCGAGTCAAGTATTTTCACATATGCAGAGTTGAAGCTTATTTCCATAGAAATGGTCTCATGAGGTTGTTGTGGAGAATTCTCCTGCTGTTAAGAACCCTCATGGGTCACTCTACCCACATTAACGGCAGCATTAGTTCTTGTTGTGCCCTGTAACTCTTCAGCAGCTCTTATGTGCTCAACTCAAATGCCGACTTGCCCTTGTTTTATGTATAAAGGTGGATTTGTTTCACCACTTCACCAGCTATATGTCTTGTTTTGTTTTTCAGTATAGTTGATAAGTTTAATTGGGCCTAATTAACGTGCAGTTGATCAAATGTGTTTTATGACTCCCTCTCTACTTCACATTGCTGTCAGTCACTAGCTAGGGCTGCATTCTTCTGCAGTTTTATTTGGCCCACAGACCACAGTTTTTTTCTGCTATTGGTAATAAGATTAGAGCCCAGTGTGAGGCCGACACATGAAACCTAACGGGGCTATTTCTGTTTGTTCAGCTCGCTTTCATTTAGTTCCAGAGCTGCCGAACTCCCTGGGTTCAGGGACTGACTCTCTGATGTGTCCCCTTAGCTAACAGGCTCTGGGGAGGCACTTTATGATGTCCCTGATCTCCAGTCAATCTCCGCTGACACCACAGCAGATTTCAGCTCTTCTTCTCTTCTTTGCTCTCTCTCTCTCTCTAGCTTTTACCACTCACAGATAATATGCCGTGACTTTGGTGCTAATAGCATCACAGTTTCTGCAACTGGAGCTGCTTGAACACACTTCAGATATTGTGGTAGATGTGTTGCCATATTCCGACAGATTCTGGATGGTGCAAGAGGCAATCAATCAGTCGAAGCGTTCATATAACCCATTTAATGCATCACAATGAACTTCTCAGAGAAAAAAAACGAACTACAATTTAAAGTAAGCACAGTAAAAAATATTTTGATAAAGAAATTATCAAACAGAGACAAATGTTATATTCAGTGTACTTGTCTTGTGCAGCTGCAGCATTTCGGAAAAAAAAGGTTATGTCCTCCTCTTGGTAATGGTATTGCTTTGATAACATTATATTGCATGGATGCCTCATCTGAAATACTGTAGCTGGACTGCCCTAATTACACTGAGTTGCATTACTTGAAATTAAGCGCGATAAAATTACTTTAGAGTTAACTATCAGCGCTTCCAATATATGCAGCCACATCACTCTGCGATGTGCCCATGCAGTGTTTTACATAAAATCTATAAAGAGGGTGTGGGAGTGGGTTTCGAGTGGCTGTAATCAATATCTTGTCAATTTTTCGCTTCCTGGTCACAAAAGGCAAACATCAAAGTGCAAAAATCACCTTGGATGTTGATGACACACAAATGGGGAAAGTGACAACAGTGACTTTTTTAGCTGACAGACTTCATCAGCACATCAGTGTCTCTCAGAACAAAAATTAATGAATACAAGTTACACTACACTTTACAAGAAAAAAAATGCAAAATAATGAGCAGGTCTCTTTGCATAGAAAAGAAAAAGGAAAAAAATATTAGCAGCGTTGATTTTAACTTGTCTATGTCAAGATTTATCCGATCTAGTTTACTAGCTATAGTTTTGCAATCTAGTTTACAAAGCAAACTTGATGAAGCTTGTGTCGAAACTTGCACTTGTGATTTGATAAATATGAACTTATGAAGAATATTGGCACAAGCCTCTCAGTGTGCAATGATTTACTAATGTTTTTTTTTTTTTATTGCTATGTGAGTCTTGCTGTTGTCAGCCCCTGGGAAGAAACTCTTGTGAATGTTGTGCACGAAGCAATCCTACTTTGTTGATCATCTAGTTCTCTTACTTGGTGTTTTGATTGAGAGTGCGACAACCATGCAAATCACTTTTCAGACTTATTTCTTCTCAGATCTACAGTAGCTAAAAAACAGAATATTTCAAGAAATCAAGACCAGTTACCTTGAAACACTTTTAACAACCTAATGCATATGGTGCTAGATAAGATTTCTTATCTTGGATAAGAAAATATAAGATTTTATCACCCTAAAAATCTGATTTTATGACTTTCTCATATTGCACCTTTGGTAGATTGTGTGCTCACAGTTTGAACTTACTGAGATTTCTGTGCCCCCTCCCAGTACAATGGAGGTGAATGGACCTTTGTTTGGGATACTCAAAAGCATTAAAACTTAGATTTGAAAAGTTCAACAGAAATGCATATTTCCAGACACAGTGTGGAAATACTGATAATGTACAGACTTCACTGTGGACAGTTTTCATAGAGATCATTTCCTCAGTAAAAAGGGGTTCAAGTTAAAACTACTGATAGGGAGGTCTAGCACCCATTTTTCATTGCTGTGTGTTCAATCCTTGTATTGGGATGGTGGCAGAAATTTTAAAGGGGAATCTAAAACCCTCTGCACATAAAACCAAGACTATCTGCATGGCTACATATCACCACGGGAAGGTGAAAAATGCCTTTTTGTAATTTGGGAGAACTGACCCTTTAAATGTCATTGTTTTCGTTGTCCTTTCAGTTATTCTGAACTCCCTCCTGGAGCCTTTGGTTGCTGGTTCAGTAAATGCTTCCCATATAGTGTTTCATCATGTCCAGGGCCCTGTTTACTGAGATGTTCACAGCTGATAACATTGTATCCATATACCATACACTGGGACTGATGAATTAGGATTCAGAAAATCATTTGTGGAGGATTTTACCCGTCTTGTCTCTCTATGATGCTGAGGCCGATGGATGTGCTGTTATCGTATGTTTGCAGATAAGCTGATATGAGCTGGGCATTTGGCTTCTGGGAGGGACAGATCGATACACTGACTGACAGACAGTCACACAGACAGACAGACTCAGAGATTTATGGTGGTGGGAAGCTGCAGCTGCAAACAGACAGAAATACAGGCAGATCCCTGGGAGTGCAAACCTGCAGGAATCATATCCACAGAGGTTGGAAATGAGCTAATCAAGGGCGGCGCCTGCCTGCAGAGCTTCCCCAGTAGGATTGAAGGTTTGTGTGAGTACAAGTGTGTTTGTGTGTGTGTGTGGTGTGTGTATCTGTCCTGGGTTTCCAGATAAGCTCAGGAAAACATGATGTGTTTCCACCCAGAGTGCAGCACCTGCCCATATGCTACAGCTAATCCGCTAAAACTAACAGCTTCTGCTTACTTTTCCCCGCTGAGGCTGGTCGCATAACAACGCCAGGAGCCAGAGAAACATGGAAATACACACCTATAATGTGTCCAAGGTTTTACTCGTCCTATATCACAGAGCACTCAGAGTCAAGTCATTACTATTAATGTTCTCAATGCAGCGCTGATGAGAGCTAATGTGATGTGCGCTGAGAGGCGTAATGCAAAAGAAAGTGACTTATTGATTGGGAGCAGTTTAGATAATCCTCATTTGTCCTTATCCAGCCTGCGATGATGGGAGCAGTGGTGTGCGTCTGTCTTTTGTGGCATTGGCGAGCGCCGCTGGCTGAATTGGCTCTCACTCAGTGGCATTAAAGAGTAATTGGCTGTGTTTGTACTTCTGCAAATCAATCAGGTTCTCTGTGGGAACTCTGCCTCCGCCGTGTTAAAACAAGGATGTAATGACAGGGAACGAATGAGCAACAGCGTCTGCCCCTCCTCAGACCTGTACACTGTAGCAAGACGGGGGTTGAGGTGGCATTAGCAGCGGGGGGAGATACAAAGAGGAAGACAGACAGGCAGTAAGTAAGGTAGATAAAGACAAGGACAAGCTAAAAGGCAGCAGTGCAAGCCTCTGCCAACAACCTGCTGTAAGGTGTACCCTTGGTAAAAGTTTGTTGTTTGTCCTCCCAGACAAAGCACATGTTTAGCAATCAACTTGAAAGTCCTAGACATTCCCACCAACACCTAAATACACCAGCAGACAGGATGATACATGTAGTTAGAAAAGCGATTAAACCCACATGCCCCCTCTTATGTCTTGAGATTCTGGGACATTCGGTCAGAAAATCTTGTAGAGAAAGTCTTTTAAAGAATTCATTGTCATCTATTACAGAAAGTCCCCTGTTGATGAATCTTAAACTGTGCTTTGACAATTTAAGTCAATGAAAGGTCACGTATAATATATAGAAAGCCAGAAAACTGTATAAAATAAATTGGCATCCATTCAGTATTATCAAGACTTTCAGGTTCATTCAGTATAATTTAATTGGATTTCGCAAACATGTCATCTCGTTAAACTGTCAGTGTACATACAAGTAGAACATGGCTTTTCAAAATTGGCAAGATCCAAATGTGAAGCTATAGCTAGCAGCCGGTCATCATAGCTTAGCACAAAGACTGGAAACAGGGGAAAAGATCTAGCCTGGCTCTGTCAAATGGTAACAAATGTGTGCTTTTTGATTTGATTTGATTTGATTTGATTTTTAACCTTTAACCTATTTGTAACCTTTATTCTAACCACCAGGCAACCAGCGAGGACGTTGCTGGTCACGATCAAGAAATGATCCAACACATAACCCATAATACCGCAAATTGTTGTTTTTACACTTTGTTTGTTTAAATGAGATATAGCGTGTTAATTTGTGCTTTAGAGGTGCTGGTAGGTGGATTTTGACGGAGCTTAATGTTTCCCTTCATTTCAGTCTTTGTGCAAAGCTGAGCTAACTGTCTGCTGGCTGTAGCCATATATTTAACGTAGAAATATGAGAGTTGCATCAATTTTCTTATTTAACTGTCTGCCAGAAAGTGAGTAATAATAATACAATTGCATACAATGGTGGCATCATTCCAACCCAGGATGGACATCACAGGACTCCAACACATACATAATTAAAGTAAGTCTCTGTTTAGGGCTGGATCTTCAGATATCTCCAGATATTTGTCTGCCAAATTCTCAATACAAGACATCAATCACAGTTTACAGACCGACTTCCGGATTCAACTTTAATTTACCGTACCGTTTTACCGATGCCACAATTAAGCAATTAAGTTGGTGAGTACAATGTTATCGTAACTGATAGAAACAATGGCCAAAGCTACAAAAATAAGATCTAAGTTGAAATAAATTGGAATTATCCTTTAAATAAAAGTAACAAAAACGCATCTTGTCTGCTGACAAACAACAGACAGACAATAAATCCCTCTTTTCACTGGTCAGACCGAGATAAAGAAAGAGAGGACAGTGTTGGAAAGTACTTGCAGTACTGCTAGCCAAGCTCTGTCCATGGTGCTGAAAGTCTGAGAGCATGAGGAGAGCTTCTCTGTGAGCAGCGGGTGGATTGACTCAGACTACTGTGTAACACTGGCAGAGGTCTGCTGGAGTCACAGTGGGTGAGCACTCTGGTAAAAGGTCAGTGAAAGACCTGTAATGAATTACAGTCATTCTACTGAACGACAGACTTGTGTGTTTGTGTGTTTGTGTGTGTGTGTGTTTGTGTGTGTATGTACTGCTGCTCCTCTGAGTTCCTCGTCTCCCTCCCTGTCCCACTTCTCAAACTCTCTTCTGGGTGGCATCCATCTCTGCCATCTGCACTGCACTGACTGCATGTGTTCCAACACAGCCAACGCTGTCCTTGGCATTGCTCCATTCCCTCGCCTCATTCCTCATATGGTTATTTATCCCTGCTTATTCCCATTCAATTTCCTGACCATTTCTGAGCTGTAGGGGATTGGGGTGGTAATCCTCGAGCCAGAGGGCTTGCTGGCTTGCTGCTCTGCATGGTTTATGGGCTAAAGTGTTCAAATTTCCATTGGAACAGAGCCTGAAAGCTCCCATGCAAGCCTGAAAAACTTATTCGCTCCAAGTAGCCTAATGGGAGTGAATGCAGATTACCTAAAGGCCTGTTTTATTTCATTAGCATGGATCAGTGTTTTGCCCCAAGTGTTAGGACCATGTGCCATTCCCTATTTTTCATATAAGGTAGATTAAGATATGTTATCAGATTGCCAAATTGATTGTCAGCTTTTCAATAAAAAAGATCACACAGTAAAGCAGGCTACCTGCTTTATTGTATCTTACTATTGACAAAAAGTCTTAATTACGTTAATTAAGGCAAAGATCATATCACTACTATAATCTTTTTTTAGAGGAGCCACATTTCAATAAAACTTTGACTGACAAAGCAGTTTGAGTGTGGGTGAAAGAAATGGCCGACCATTTCTTTCAAAGGCAGACTCAGGCAGACATCGACATTTACTCGCTCTGTAGCACCCAATCACAGGGTTGTTACAGACATGCATGCAGAGATGTAGTCTAAGCTCACTTTCCACTTCCCTGCTGGTTTTCAGTACTGTAACACCATCAGTCAAAAACTGTCTTTGTCCCCATTCACTTGCCACCTCCTTTGAAGGACATGGCCTACAAAGGTGTAACCTTTGGAGGACTGAAGAAAAGTGGACTGATCTTGCACTTCATTCCCAAATGAGACAGTCTAGCCTCACCAGAACCTACAATAATGGTGCATTTTTGGGATCCTCATCAACTTGTAAAGTTGAGAATTTAAGTTTAAGAGGAAATTGAACTTGAGTGGCCAAATGCCAGTGAGTGGAGCAAGTTCTCTGATTCCTGAGTTTAAAGAATAGCTTGTGACATTTCTTTTGGCAGTGTACCAGGTTACTCATAAATATGTAGTTAAAAAGTTTTACGAACCTGTAAATCCCTATAGTGACTAACAACGTATCCAGACTGCTAACAGGAACAAAGTGTATGTCTGATTTCCATTATTTCAACTTTACAGTGGCTTTTACATTAGTCCAGTTTATGTGATATATTAACCAGCGACACATTACCACCTGATCACAAACACCGGGTAGACCAAACTACTTGGTTGTCTTGATATTTTTGCTGACTTTTTGAGTTGACAAAGTCCCTGAAAGTACCATTAATGGACCTTGCTGACCCATTACAACATATTCAGTCTCGAAAGGCAGACCTCCAAGGAGTCAGCCCCTGAATTGGGACACAGCCACCATCTGAACACAGTACAATCCAAAAAATGATCACTTAAGGTAATTTCCTGTGTGTTTTTGCCAGAAGGTGAAGATATGGCTTCGGTCAAGTCTGGAGACGGACAGACGCTCCTCCTCAGTCTTCCCTTCAGTCATCCCCAATCCGTTAATTACAGCAGAGACCGCAGGGACTAATGATCATATTCCACAGGGTGGTAATGACACAATTATGCATGTGAGGACATCAGTCATCTCCACTTAGCTCAGACAGTGTCCTTGGCCTTTTATACACACACACACACACACACACACACACACACACACTTAGACCAGTGAATAAGACAAAAACTCAGATGACTGAGTGTCATTGAACTAAATTAGTCTCTTAAACAAAGTTACTGAAGGGATGGGGCTTCTTCAAAGGCAAGATTAGTATCCAGTGCCGCACCAAGTGAACGCACACGCTGTGATAAAAAACTATGTATCAACAATCAGCATACAGTACAAATCATTCTGTTCTGCCTAAACAGTAAATCAAGTGGTGAATGAATGAATGAATATTTCGGCTCAGTCGTCCATTTTTTGAGGGACGATGAGATAGTTTCTATGCCAAGGCTTTAAATTTATCCTGAAGTTTAGCTTTGTTCGGGGATTGATTTTAGCCGTCAGAGTATATGTCAAGGATTTTCCCTTGGAGTAGTGATTTTCTGCTCGGCCCCACAAAGCACGACAGCTCAGAGTGGTTTATGACCCAAACGTTCCACCAGGCTGCCTTACATTCACACCATATTTAACCGCTGACAATTAAACCCGCCAACAACCTTTCATTGTAACTGTCACAGCACTAATTTAATGCTTCAGTGCAAACAAGATGAGCTGTGACTTTATAAGGAAGCAGGGATGATGCCACACACACATCACGTCTATAAAGAAAGCACATACACAGGAGTGAAAGTCAGCCGATTGAACTGAATGTTATTGCAATATTGAGGAACACATTGCAGATTTCCAAAGCGATTTCCACACAGACATAACATAGACAGTACAGAGAATTTGTCATGTCACCTGTCGATCTTTGATGGGACCTTTTCAAAGCTTCAGTTTGAGTTTGCAGTTTGCTGCTATCTTGGCAGTTACTGAAGCTACAAAATTTAATTTTTGTAGGGGGATTGCCTGGGGGGATCTGAAGTAACTGCGGCATGGCTGACTGTGCTAGCATGAGGTTCTGTATCAGTCAATCAAGCAGACAGACCCCCGAAATACTTCTTTTTCAGCTTTAATATCTCCGTAATTAAACATTTATTCTGAAAATCACTATCAAGACACACATTACAAGAACTGAGGCTGTAATTTCCTGTGGACAAAAATTACTTGTGGAAGATTGACTTTGTTTTTTTAGGAAGAAGTCGGGACTTTTTAATGGATCTTATGGGGTCTGAGGATCTTTTGAAGCCAGCATACTGCAGCCATAAGAGAAAGTGCAGCTTTGAGACACTTCTGCAGAGGCTTTCAATGGCATTTCAAAGTCAGTATTTCAACGTGAAGCAGTATAAGTGGAAATGTACTCATAGAAACGCTGATGAAACAACAGTTTCATGTCTAAAAAAACTTCCCAACCAAATTTAGCAGTTTTACTTTCATGTCTAGATGTCTTCTGACCCATGAATCACCAAATACTCAAGATAATGCTCTGTTTGCACTGTATATTGTTTTGACCGACGCTCCTGAGCTGTACAAGATGTAGACAAATGTTGCACATTTGTTTAGCATGCAGAAACACTGTTGCACAACTAAATCGTCCAAGGCTAACATCCTTCAGTCTTTCTGTCCCCTGTCTGTCTTCATTGTTTGGATATGGTGCTCTCTTCTATCTGCAGCTACAGTGAATATGGGTCTCAGTGTGTTTGTGTACTTTCACCTGCTGATTGTAAGTGCTTTATATCTTCCTCCTCATTCCCTTTGAAGCATTGTTGTCCTATTCTCATTATTGACATTGTGTAGGTATACAGCTATACGTCTCCAACTCTAAAAGCTTGGCATGTTTTTGGTGTCAACAGTACCAAGTGCAAGAAGTTAAGGATATTTCAACTTCGAACTCAACTGTGCCACGCTTCAAAGGGGTTTTCAATAGTCTCATAGCAACAGCGGGAGCCTCATCTAGTGCTTCCCCAAAAATATCTGCCAAGCGCCCCCAGCTATAATACAGATGCTCAAAGTACAAAGGACCTCAGCTCCCTGCACCTGTTGCCCAAAGCATGTCAACTGTGGATGTCTTTGAGGAGTGTAGTTTAGCCCGGGTGCAGCAGTTCAGGCTGCCGGCACAGTGAGGGAAGAGCTCATCGATTTATTCAAGGTTTACATGATCAAAGCTGCGCGTGAAGCACTGTTATCATTTATAATTCAGGGAAATCTTGGTTTCCTTTGTTGCGTAGCACAAGTCTCGCCCTCTAATGGAGTCCAGAAGAAGCAGGTATAGGGAAGCGGAGATAATCATCTGCTATTTGCTAGTTCTAAAGAAAGTCGACAGTTTCAGCTGTTTGTCAACCTGTTACGCTGTAGGTTTAAAATGGAGAGCTCCAAAGCATCTTTTGGACCAAGGCAGGTGTGTGTGTATTTCTTGTACTTTCTGATAAGGCATAGCCTACCTTAAAAAGATGTTTATCAATAGTAACTTTTTCATTAGTGGTTAATTTATGCTTTATAGGTCAGTAAAGCATTAATAAGTATAACCTTTGGGTTGCTAAGTTGCGAAAAATTTATTTGGCTGGTTTTCAGCTACTTCTGGAAAAGAGCATCCAGACCAAAATCAATTTATGAACAACTTATTAACATAAAACTGCAGACTTTATGACTCATTATATGTACTGTATGTATTTACTTACATTCAAACATCAACTACAGGCTCATTTTAAAGTTAGAAATACATGGCCTTTTACTATTGGCCTAATAACATGTATAACTGCAGATGGCTTAAGATGGCTTAAAGTGAGGAACTTTACTTACAAAAAAATGAAAAGTGAGCTAAAGAGCAAAAGTAGTTCATAATTATGGATTTCTACTGCTGTAAACAGCAGTGTTGGAGGCCCACCTCCTCCTTCTTTACAAATCATGTTACAAATCGCATCATTTTTAACATTTAATATTTTGCAGTTTAGATGATCTATAGCCTAAGTGTGAATATAACTGATAACCTGATGCTGCTAATATCAGAATTAATTTATGTTTTCCACCTCTGTTCATGCATTTCTACAATTTCTGGTTTACTAATGAGAGATATCGGAGCATAAAACATTTCCTTCTCGTATTTACCACCAGGGGGCTAATTAATGAATGAACATTTTCTCCAGTCTTCAGCTTGTTTTTACAGTAAATCCAAAATGACAGTACATGTTGTAAAGAGAGAGGTTAAGCATGTAATGGCAGGTGTTAAGCTTGGTGTGAGTGTTGTCACGTTTGCGTTTCTTCACTTGTGACGACCTTCCACTGTGTCTTCTGCTTACCTACACGCTCCCTCCTGAAAGGCTTTAAACATTCACTTCGCTAGCTGGCAGATGGCTGCATTGAAAGGTTGAGAGTTAATAAAGAGCAGCTGGTGGAGTTTTGGTTTGACCTTCATGCGAACGTCCTGCAAGTAAGCGGAGAGGAACTCCCCAATGTCAAGTGTGTAACTCCTCTGATGGATGATGTACACACACCTAACTAGTGTACAGACACACACATAACACACACTGGTGTTAGACATTTCTGTACTATTTCAATGACATTATGAAATACTGAATACCTCATTTTAGTACATATTTTTGTACTTATGCCAAATGTCTTCAAGCAAAAGTTGGCTCCACACCCACACAGTTTCGCAGATTCACGCGTGGAAGTTGCACAGTACTTTACATTAAATTACATTCATTTGGTGGACACTTCTATACATTAGTACATTATACTTTTTGTTTCACTTATATACTCTCGTTGTGAGTAGTTTGGGATTGAGCGTCTTGCTCATTACAACTGCAGTCTGAAGTGATTGCCACTGAGCAGCTCTGCTGGAGCGGTTGGGGTTTTCATGCCTTGCGCAAGGGCACCCCGGCAGTGTCAATGGTTTAAGCACTGCTCCTTTACTTTCTTAACCCAGATTCATCTGGGAATCAAACCAACAACCCTCTAGCCACAATCCCACTTTTCTAAACTTTAGAAAAGACTGCAGTTTTGCCACATATCCAAGAGTGTAGGTTTAGTGACTCATGGGCGCCCTCTTTCAGTAGGTAAATTCACTGGTAGCTGTAACTTTGCCAGTTCATGAGTGATATGCCAGAGGTAGGACGTTTTAGCACAACACAAATGTAGCAAATCTACATTGTTAATGTCCCCTGTATGAAAATGCTGGTGTTTTGACTTATTGAAATGCCTAACAAGTGGATATAATGCATTTTACAGTGCTAAATCTGTCATATAATGTAAAGTGTACTCAGCAAACAAGCTAGCTATCCGTGCTAAAATAACTTGTTGATCTTTTGTAATGTGCTGAGCCGTTGGCATAGACGTTGGCCTCCTGTCCATCATTCCTCCACCCAACACAACACAGAGTAAAGGGGTTGCTTAAATATCAGTGATGTCTGGCTGAGCTCAGCTACATCAAGTTACATCTCTACTCAACATCGTCAAATGTAATATTCATGCTAAAACAAACCATGCAATTATTTCTTTTTAACCCAAAGAAAACTCCACCACATTGGCAGTGGGCAGCATGTCAAGATATCTAATAAAAAGTCAATATTGGCATAGAGATAAATTGCCATAACTTTAATCAGGACACCTCCAACATGCAAAGTAACAGAACAGCCCAAGGTTGTGACTGAGTTTCAGTGTGGCTGTGTGAGGAGGAGGTGTGCAGGCGCACTGACAGCTGAGTGACTTCATAATTGAGCCTTGGGTTATTCACATGTTAGATCATTTAATGAGTCACACAGTGGAGAGGGTATCCTCTGCTTGGGAGCTGTTGACTTCATTAAGAACAGTAATGGTGTGTAATGATGTGATAAGGCTTTAGCCTGTCAGAGTGCAGCAGCAGGGTGTTGACACCCAGCACCATTAACATAATGACAGGGCACGTAGTATTTTAGGGCATATGTTGTCCGTCTGAATGGCCGAGCTTGGGGTCAGTGATCAGGCTGACACAATGAATAATGTGTTGAGAGGTTTGTGGTGCTCGTTTCTCTTGATGAAAAATGTTGCTACACAAAGCTGATAATCTACTTTCCCACTCAACTTGAAATGTGTGACTCAGCTGTGTTTTGCAAAAAACCCATCCAGGATATTCAAAAAATATTTTATCCAGCCATCCATTTTATGTACCTGTTTCTCCTCTTCGGGGTCAGGTTACCAGTTAATTACAGGGACCTTTTTGACCACAGGAACCTTTCCAGGAACATTGAGGGAACTTCTCCTCAGTTTTGTATTGAGAAACCAATGTTTATCTTTTATTCTTGGTACATAGTTCCTGCTCTCCAAAATGTCCTTGCTCGAGGGGTAGTACTTTAGCCCAGGAACTAATGGTGTCACTAATTGGCCCAACACAAGTCTTCTGACTGCTACGACATATGAACAGGTTAGAGAGAGCACTGGCTAGTATCAATAATAGGACTGGAGATTGAAATTCTCCCCTTTCTGACTCTTTAGGTCTCCTTTTCCACCTCTGCACGTCTCCATTCCAACAACATGATGACTCTGTTTTGTTGTCAAAACTTGCATTTCAAACGAACCCACTGATTTTTATTTTGTTGTCAGTATCATGTAGAAGGTTTCATCAGATGTGGTGGAAAAAAAATAAAAATGTGCAAAATTAACTTTTAGTTTGCGTTGTAGTTCTTCGACCATTTGGTCAAAAAAAGCGCCATTAAATAAGCAAAACACACCCAGGCCTAATTTTTAAGTCGTCATTTCACCTAAATCTGCATGTCTTTGTGGCAGGAAACTGGAGCATGCACACCACACACACACACACACACACACACACACACAGGGAGAACGTGCATTCGAGCCCAAGACCTTCTTCCTGGGAGGCGTCAGTGCGATCCATTTATTTTAATGCACAATTGCTATACCTCCACCAGTGTGGGTCAAATGTGCTTACATCGCTAGGTCTGGGTGTCAGTCATTCATTTGCAGTCATTCATTGTGTTTGCCTGCCTACTGTTATTCAAGAGTATAGGGGGGTTAAGAGTCCAGAGCCAATCCCAACATGCACTAGGCAGAAGGAAGAGGTCAAACTCCACACTATGAACCATTAACCACTGGGAGTGGTGGCACTGAAGCCCAGTGGTGATATAGAAAAGTAAGCTAATATTTCCAAATGCAGTGAAAAGACTGAATAAGCAATGTGATATTAACACTCAAAGTGAGTCTATTTTGTCTGTAGACATTAAATTTTGTCACAGACAGAGCTCGCTCTACCTTGCTGAATATTATTAATCTCCTGTGAAATGGAAACAAAAGTTTGCCTTCCTGATGCTTCTGCTTTATGGACTGAGATATGAGATTCAGTGCAGCGCCTGCAGAATTGCTACCAATTTAACGTTCAGAGGAAAACCAAATAATGTCTGTGGTTGTGATTGGCAGAAGGTTAAACAGTCTCTTATCTGCGGACACAGGATATATAATCACAGAGGGATGCTCACATCCCATCACCCCACCTGAGAGGCTGCTCTGTCCGCAAAGCCTTTGCAAAGGGAGCTATCAGGCTATTAATCACAGGCAGAACAGCACTGTAGCTGTCACCTGGCTTCTAATGCATGTGTTCACTTACAGCTTCCATCAGGCCAGAGCTGGATCAGTTCAGGGTTCACTCAGCCTTTTATTTTATGCATCATCCCTGCTTAGCGTTGCTCAACCCTCCACCCTCTCTCTATTTTCCTTTTCACCCAGCTGTTGTTAAAAGGAACATACACACTTTATCTTACTTGTGGACAAAATGTCAGGGGCAACATTTACATACACAGGCCATTTTGTTGCTCCAGTAATTTGGTTTTGAGTCAATGTATGTATATACCCCTCATTACTATTCACAATATCCTGAGTAAGCTCAGGCTCTGATTATGAGAAACCTTGCTATGATGTGCGTTTTATTATCATATTTATTTAACCTGCATTTAACCTTGCTAGTTTTCCACTAAATAATGCAGCGGTCGCGTCTGACCTGTGGTCAATCCCATGCTCCCCCTGCCCCCCCATAAGGCTGATAGAGACCTTCATAGCTACACTAATTCTCTGATTACCCAGTACCTGAACAACTAAATACATGATTTGATTCTTCCAAGTAAACAGCCAAATGCATGCATATTTGACACACTGAAACAACTGCAGAGACAAATTGGTTGCCAAGATTTGAAAAAGGCATCATTGCTCACATTATCACAGATTCCACCAAACTGTAAGGTTTTTTTTTTAACAATGGCAGTGATGAATTTGCGAATACAATAAATTGGATGCATTGCACTTACAATGTCTGTGTACATTTTTTGGGGTTATTTATTTTATTTGTGTTGTGTTCAAGGAAGGGAGCCTAAAACTCAGCTCCAAGTCAAGCCAAGTGTCAAGTCTTTATAATCACTCCACCAGCATAAGTACTGAGGACATTTTACTAAAAAGTACAGCCCTTAAATCATTAAAACAGAAAATGGACTTTAACCTGACCTAAATCACATAACAGAGCCTTTTGTCTTCAGGGAGACCATTTAACCTACTGTAATGGTAGTGCACCTGAATGCAACTATACACATAGAAATTTGGATGTTTGTTTAAATTTTACTTCAGGTAGAGCTCTACAATACAATCGTTTTTTTTCCTAATAAAAGAATATGTTAGCATTTTAGGTTTATAACATACATGAACAGGCCATCTGTATTTATAAATATGGAGCAATATGCACTGGGTTGGTTACGGTAACCTGCTTGAAAAATGAAAAGTAAATTAATCATACAAAATTAAGATATCATCTCTCCAGGCTGAGATGTCACTGCAAAGGGTCCCGATTACAGATCTTTACACTTGTCTAATGATACGTCATATTAACACCTTCTAAAATAACTATCAGAAGCAGCAGGGTACAGAATGATTGGAGTGGAAATGGCAATCAGAGTTGCAGTATTTTCATGTTTCTGCCCTGAAAAACCATGTAGTGATTAACTTTATTATTTTACATATATATTTATATGTGGTTGAGGGAACCACTGCCCTCGTGTGTACTGTACGTGGTTGCTCTCAGGTTCAAGTAATATAGAGATTCACAGTATGGCCCATTACCTGACTGAGCAGCAGGTGTGTTTATCGAAGTGCTGATTGATTTAGGTGATAATGAACAAAAATTTCTGTCAGCAGATTTTATTTATTCAAGTCACTTCATCTTTCCATGTCAATTTAGAAAGGTTGAGAGCAGCTCTCAGTTTCACACCTTTTTCTCAGTTTCACACCAACGCAAGAACTCATTGATAAAAACAACACACGCACCGAGCAACAATGGTGTATATGACAACCTTCCAGAGAGACTTTAACCTTATGCAGGTCATTAAACCTTCTGTGCATTTTTGACTTTTTAACTATAATTCCAAAGACCATGAAGAACTGATCATGACATCATTGTCAAGCAAACACTGAAAATGTCATATCTTTTTTTCCAACCCCGACACAGTTGCATTTTTTGAAGAATTTAATCTGTTAAAAAACTGTTGATTTTTTTTCTTTTTTGTTTCTTCCAAATACTGTCAGCCAATCCTAATATGGGCACAGAATATCTCTCTGAAAATGTTTAATATCTAATCAAAGGTTGAGAGACAAAACTGGCTTTAATGAGTGCTGTATCAAACATCTTGAAAAAACAAACCTCTGCCAAGTTACCAAATGATGATGAATCACTTTTATGATAATGAAAAATGTTATGTCTGTAACACTCCCAATGTAACACATCATTATTTTACATATTTAGCATCACTGAATCATGTCTACAAGCATTTCCTCCATTATATCAGCTCATTCCTGTAAAACTAAATAGCTGAACAAATGTGATTATCTTTTGACTTCTGATGTTTTGACTCTTTAGGTACTGTATGCTCCATCCAACATAAAAGTATATACAGATACCTTTTTTTAAATGTATTGGATTTTTACAGAACACACAAAAGACTACAAATCCCTTCCACAACCCACATACAAATACAACAAGTCAATTCACAGAAGAGACACTTTGAAATACCTGTGGAGGAGTTAGAGAGGTAATGTAGTTAATCAGAGGCACTAAGGTCCATAACAGTTCTGGTACTTGCTTTGTCCATGTAGTACAAAGTTAAGTGTCAAATTGTTGTACTTCTTTCTGAGAATGTGCGATCATTTCGAGGGGGTCACATCTGTTAATTTCCAAAACCTATTTACCTATGAGGATAGGAGAATGAGACTCTGAGGTCACTGCTTTTCATTTTGCAATACATAGAGCTATAATACTGTACTTCTGTACATGTAGAGAATTCCTTAAATATGCACCAATAATTGTAAAGTTTAGGTCCAGTGGGAAAATAGTTCCTGTGATATCAGTGTGTCATAGATGTTGTAGCTCAAAAAATCCACTAAAACCTCAAAAACATTTCTGATCATTCAAGTTTGCACTGATGTAATGTCTAAGAAGTGAGGTAGAGTCGATGAGGTAACAGTAATGAATCAGTGTGTTTATGTACACAATAGTGCTGGTTTTTGAAGTATGCTGTTTGTGCGTGTAAGCATCCTGGTTTCAGAAATCCTTGTAAAACTCCTCATTCTGATATCAAAACCAGCAGTAGTGCTGGAGTGCTGCGGCATAAAAACACTGTATACAGGTTTCTAATCAGTCTGCAACGTATGTTGCTGCACCCTAAACTATTATAATAGCTGTTGGAAGTCAAGTTGAAGAAGCCAAATGAGTGAATGAATGAATGCTCCATCTGAGCACGTTAAATGCAACCAAAAACCAAAGTCAGTTTATCCTCAACTCCTGGAGTATACAGTAATTAGAAATGTCACAAATTAGCTGAGTCAAACACATGCCTGCACCAACCATACAATCCAAAACCTGAATAATGACAGAAACAATAAGCTGAATAACCATTCACTCATATGTTCCATGTAAACATCATACTCCAATTATGATCAAAACCAGGATAAAACTCATAATGGTGAAACCGATGCAGGTGTAAACATACTCAGTGGTAGTTTATATTCAAGTGTGATTCCTGTTTGTCCTTCCAGTTACAGTATACAACCCATTAATTAACCATTAATTCATGAAGAGTACATTCTTGAAATAAATCTAAATGCACTTCCCACATGAAGCAACATCACCACATCCTGAATTTCCCCTGCGGGGATCAATAAAGGATTATCTTATCTTATCTGTGAGCACTGGTAAAATCATTTCAGGTTGCAGGGTTGTTGTAAGAAAGGATCTTCGTTGTAGATAACAAAAGAGAATGACATGAGGTATCCCTTTTCCCAGCAGTCTTCCAGGTAGAGGTAAGTAGATATGTATCCATTTATGATGCTAAATCTCCAGAATCTTGTTATTCACTTGAGTCATTTGGTGTGACATCACTTCTCAGGGGTGTTTTAGTTGGTAGTCCAGTTTCTGAGAGCCCTCACAGACTGGGAAGCGACAACCACGGCATCGGCCACTGAAGATCCCATGAGTGGCAACTGTGACTCCCCTCCTGAGTCCGCTAGAGCAAAGCTCCCACTGGGCTCTCACTGAAATGAATCCTGGCAGTAACATGCTGCTTCCTGATTTGCAAGACACTTTACAATTCCATATAAATTCTCTAATGTTTTTTTATTAAGACTTTTAGAGACATTGCGGGGTATTTGAATGGGTAATGACGGGAACAGATACTGAAGCCTTGGGAATATTTTCATTTTAACTGTTAGTTCTGCCGACTGAGATAATGGGTATTATTTATTCATTCTATCTATTTTCTCAAGAGTTCTCATACTACTTGGAGACCATTTAAACAGGCTTGTTAAGTATTCAGTGTAATCGTGACGTAACAATCTTATAAGGTAACAACATAGATACCAAGGACAGTTTGGCAAAAGAACCAGAAGGCAGTTGACATTTGTTCCCTCGTTGTAATCCAAGGCACACATTTAAGAACTTAGTGAAGATGCTGAACAGACAAGTTCACTCCGCCTATCAAGGTACTTTATACAGACTATATACTGTACAAGTCTTGTCACTTAGACACAGATACTATTGCTTCTATGCCACTCACTATAGCAGTTCCTTGAAGTAGTGAAACATAGTGTTTTTTGACAAGTGCTGCAATAGACTGGCGACTTTCTTTTGCAGACCACACATGCCCTTCTGCCAGCAGTGGCCCGATCTCTGGGAGCCACATTGCTCATTTGTTCTACAAAGTAAGCTGGCAGGTGACCTAAGCCTGGAGCATCAGAGGCTGTAGCTGGTGGCGCCCCAGTGAACGGAGAAGGTGGTGGCACTCTGGAAGGAGAGGCCATCGGGGCATCCGACAGGGAAGAAGATGAGATGGGAGGCATTTTGGATGGGGAGGCACATGGCACTTTGAAAGGAGAGACAGGCAGCATAAAGTTGTGTGGAGCTGACCGGCGTGGAGTGGACCCAATCTCAGCCAGGGACAAAATTAGTTGTTCCCTGAAGTTCTTCTGTGTTACTACAGGCCGATTCTGCAGTTTGCACATTTCTTTGTGGAGGATGAAGGCATTCACAGTGGCTATGTCCACAAAATGATAAAACAGAGTTTTGTACCATTTCTGGGTTTTATGGAGGACATTGTAGTAGCCAATGAGTGCATCCGACAAGTCGACACCCCCCATGTACTGGTTGTAATCTTTGATGCAGCCTGGAATAGGCACATGCTTCACCGTCCACCGTCCATCTGCGTCTTTCATTTTGCGCTCTGCCATGTCATTGCTGTATGCTTTGTGTAAAGTAGAACACATTGTTACCTCCCGGGTGTCTAACCACTTAACAAACAACAGCCCTCCTTTTCTGATCCACCGGATAGTTCCCCTTGGTGTTTTCTCTAGCATGTCATTCCTTATCTTTCTGGGATAACCAGCTACATTGGAACGAACAGTGCCGCATGCCCAGATTTTTCTCTGAAGGAGGTCAAGGAAAAGAGTTGGACTAGTGTAAAAGTTGTCCACATAGAGCTTGTATCCTTTGCCTAGAAAGGGGATGTTCAGCAGTCTCATGACAGCATCATAGCTTAGCCCCTTCCCAGTGGGTTCACCGTCTCTTCCCCCATATACAAAAAAGTTGAGGGTGTAGCCACACACTGAGTCTGCTAAAACAAAAAGCTTAAAGCCCCATTTAGTAGGTTTATTTCTAATGTACTGCTTAAACCCGAACCTTGCTTTACTCGCCACCATCCGTTCATCTATGGAGATATGCTGGTGGGGATGAAAGAAAGTGTGGCAGGCCTCCAAAATCTGCTCATATAGTGGCTTTATCTTACAAAGTTTGTCATACCCTACTGTCCCTTTCTTCTGGTCATTTGCGGCTTCAACTGTGGGATCATTCATGTGTAGACTGCGGGAGATGGCTAGGAAGCGTCTGCAGGGCATAACAGAGGCAGGAAATGGCAGGCTGAACAGCTTAGATCCTCTCCAGAACTCTTTCAGAGTTTTTAGTGGTACAATACCCATGTAGAGAACAAGGCAGATGAAGGAGTACATATCTGCTTTTGTGACAGGCACCCAGCTTTCCTTCTGGCCTTGGCATTTCTTTTTCCCATAGGCATTGGTGTTTTTTACCAGTGTATCGATTACTGTCGTAGAGAAGAACAGCTGGAACAGTTCGAGTGGCGTGTAATACGCAGTTCTGTTCAGCTGCGGCCCTACATCCCTCTCAGGTCTGAACCGTGGTTGAGGAGGCTCAGCATCTTCCTCATCAATGTTGCGCCACCGGTCTCCATCATCCACTTCATCCCCTTCCTTTTTCACAAGCCGTCTTTCTGCTTGCCTCTTTCCACTTTGAGTTTTCCTGTGTGGAGTGGAGAATGTCTTGCCAGTATTGGTGGAGGAGGAGTCTTTTTTGGGTGTAGATGCATAGTGGGTCCTCTTTCTGAGGGGACTCTGTTCCCACTTCTTAGATGGGGATTTCAGAGGTGATGACACTGGAGAAGCAGAAACAGAATGGCAACGCTTCCTGGAAGCTCTTCTCTTCGTGGGCGTACTATTCCACTCCTCATCTGAACTGTCCTCATCAGTTAAGTCTTCCCTGTAAATAAAGTAGATAGGTAAGGATTAATGGTGTAGTAGGTAATGCCTTTCCTCTGGATAAAATTGTTAATTGAAACATTCCCCAAGCCATGCTTTACTAGCAAGACTGAAGGTATAGCAAACAGTGAGTAAAGAAAGTTATCTCCAAAAAAGGTCAAAAACATGAATGACAGCAGTAATATGAAGGGGTCATAATAGTTGGTAATAATAAAAATAATAATACTGTATTGCTACCACTTTAATAATAATATTATAAAAGTGGTAATGATGTAATAGTATGCATATGGAAACATCAGTTTGACAATAGGGATGGAGAGTCCTTGTATTACTACCACTAGGGTTGGGCGATATGACAATTTATTTATTACGGTGAGACAATATTTTGCCACACTGTTTATACCACTGTACATGTCACTTTAATATCTCTGGGTGTCTTGGGTCATTGTGGGCAATGTTGCAAATCAGTGAGCAGGACTAATTCATGGAAATATTGGTTATTTTATCTTCTTTTTTTTATCAATGTGATGAAGTAACTTGATTTGTCAGGTTTTTTTCATTCTCTGGATTAGCCAAAAACACATTGCAATCTGTTTTTTTTTTTATCCATAGACAGTTTCTTAACTGATTTTACAGTCTACAACATCACAATATATATCAATATTACAATACAAAATGACATATATCATGATCATGAGAGGGTTTTACCTGATATTAATATGGCTATTGTGTTATTTTTACTTTATTCACTGAGTTGCCAGTTTATATCCACCTCGGTAAGACTAATGTAGTCTTGTGGGACAGATTAAAACGAATAGTCAAAATCAGATTAGCAGACGCAAAAACATCATGTCTTTTAGTCCCCACTATGGATGAAGTTCCAAAAATACTGGCTCTCATAATACATCTCAACAACACCTGTCGTTAGACCCGTCCACAGGCTTAGTTGTACTGGACATACTGTGTAAAATCACCAGATTGCCCCTTTAAGGGTTCAGCATATTAAGATGATGATGATACACAATATGGTTTTGTCCAACAGCAGATTTTCATGTGTTCCATAATGATACATGTAGTACCCATAATCTCCTCAACTTGACCAAAAGCTTTACTTGTTGTTGCAGTGGTTGGAATGCCATGACAATGATTTTATTAGAAATGTATTACCTTTCATCCTAAATTAATATCAAGCTGATAAATAAGTCAAAAGATGCAATAAATAAAAACGGGTGGTACAAAATGTGTGCGCAATGCACAGGCACCCCCAAAGTGGGTTGCCTTGCCACCCTCATAAGCTCCCTCCCCTGGGCCAGCCCTTTAAAAAATCTGGAGCCGCCACGCCTGCGTAGGATCTTGTAGGCGTAGTTTATTGGTGAAGTTATAGTGGACCTCTAAAGAGTTGCCGAATGAGAAACACATACAGAAACACATACGCTGCAGAAATATCAAGATGCGTTTACATGGCAGCTGGACAACTGGTCAGAACTGCGACCGCGCGCCGTGATGGGCACGCGCACGAGCCGAATGTCCTAAAATGCAGGCGTTAGTGTGCGCAAAGTAAAGATACTTTGTTGTGAACTGCGTTAAACAGCACTAAACGATCAGCACTGCACATCAGCAGCTGCGGGTTTACGTGGTTGGGCTTCCTGCGAGGCCTCCCATTGTTCTTGCTGCAGATTTGCACACAGCGCCAACTGCAACCGGCAACTTCAGCAAGGACAAGAGGGCAGCAGCACTGTGCACATGAATAGCTACCGTTAGCGCACACGCGTCTGCGGAGGAGCAGGACAACAACAGGCGCAACCGGTAGGCTCTTAAGTATGATGTAGTACTGTAACTGCACACAAAACTGGTCCGGGATTGCTCAGACTATCATAAACATATCATTGGCTGCTGTCGTAAACTACAGTCTGGTGGCTCTGCTCATCATTTTAGGATCATATCGGATTCATATGATCCCTGTGGAAGTCAGACCCGCGGGGCATTTCGTTGGACTGAAACCAATTCAGGGTGCCTGTACTCACTGATCTGATCCTCGGGCCACCCCCCTCGGAATGTAGTCCTCGTCCAGACTGCAGTTGCTGTTCCCGCTCTCAGAGTCTAAATCCGATTGGAGCTGTTCTAATTCATCCTCAGACTCTGAAAGAAACATTTCTAAAGTCTGACGAGTTGTAAGACTTTTCCTTGGGAGAAAGTTTTAGCGGTTTGTGATCTTTCTCCGTGGGTCCTCCCACGCTCTCCATACGGCCCCCTCCACACACTGAGAAAAAGTTCTTTTTACGCGGGTGTCTCTGATCCGACAGGATGTCCGGTCTACTACTTACCATATATGTTTAGGAAGCCAATTCCATTGGCTACAATCGCAGCGTGTTTTCACGGTGCAAATTTACCACTTGATGGACCCAGAGTCCTTGAAAGAGGCTCTGGGTGGACCTAGCTGCCAATAAATGACACGCTGGTCTCGCGTAAAGATGCGCTGGTGTGGTTGGCTGAAAGACCTCTAAGATGCGGATTGGTGTGTTTTTCTCCTGGGCTTCTGAGTTTAATCTCAGAATTCTGACTTTAATCTCAGAACTCAAATAAATTTTTCACATGTGGCCCTAATTCTCCTCCCTAATTTTGTGTTTAAAATGGATGACATACTTTTAATTTGTTTTTAGGATAAAGGTATTTATTCAAGACTTATCCAAGTTTAGCCTACATTGTCAGTCTTTAAAATGGTAAAGTGTGGGGTTAATGCAGGAATAAATGAGACTCTCTGAAACATTCAGCAGGCTGGACAGGAATTGCAACTGTGAGTTGGCTGTTTAATTCAATAGAAAAAAAATTGCACCCCAAAAGTTTTTATTTTGAAAGTTCTTATTTTTAATTGAAATAGACAACAACTCTGCAAATAACTAAGAGAAGAATTGTGCTTATTATCCAAACAGGCTAACCATGATAAAAAATAGTGTTCATCAGTGCTAACCAATGACCATTAATGTCAGCATTATCATCAGTACCTCATCTCCCCCTAGTCGTTTGTCCAAAAGATGGAGATGAATGAGGGAAATGAGTGAGTCACTTGAGCTTTCTGCCCTTTACAAAAATGAATCAAAAAAGCTTTTGTTTTGAAATTGTTTTTTAAACTGCTGGCATTCAGATAACACGAGGGAAATGTTCGTTTTTAAAGAGAACATTTTAGTCCCCCACTAATGAAGAATAATAAGCAGGGGCAGGAGAGGAGCAGTTGGTAAAGCAAAAAAAACTTAGAGCCTTCATTCTGATCAATCATCAAGTGTAGTCTTGAATTTGACTGATCCCATGATCCTCAATGTGGGTATATCATCTGAAGTATGCAAGCTTCGCTTTAAAAATGTTATTTGTTACGTTATATAATGTCGCATCCATATCTTCTTATCAAATGCACCTTTTCTAGCCAGAAGATCAGTTAATTTGAAGATACTGTGGGTTAGATAGCTCTTAACAAAGAAAAGTACAAACTCTATACTTTTTTTATTATTAGATTATAGCTTCATCCTGATGTTTTTAGTGCTCTGTGCTTGCCTCAGGTTACAATAGAATCAGAGTACCCTGCTGATGGTTTCCATGGTGATGTAAATGCTATATGGCGAGTTTTGCCATTGTGACAAACAATACAATACAGGGATAAATACTATACTTGTGACTTTTCAATTTGGCATGAAAAGTAAAATATGTTTAATCATAGGCAAGAATATGGCTTCAACTGACAACACGACCACGCAAACTTTATTTTGCCAGACCAGAAATGGAGTCTGACAGTAAAACAGTTTGTCTGTAATATTATCCTCATAAGCGGGTTTACCACATCTACTGTAACGTACTATATGAACAAAAATGTTGTACTCTCTAGCAGCATTGATTTTTCACATTAACTAAATTAAACGGTAAATATATGCTTGGTTTTTCCTGTAAAAATGCTGACCTTTCAGTGATTAGCATCCAATTTTATACTAAACATATATTGATAGAATAACCAAAATACACTCATTCCTGTACCATTGAAAATGAATCATGCTGTTTTAATAGATGCTGTGGATACTGTTGTGTAAATGGGGGAAAAAAGTGGGGACTTTCTCCAGTCAGTAATTTTATCAGTTGTAGAGAAACTGTGGTTTAAAGGGTGCCTCATTAGGTCACATTTAGTGCACGTTGTGTCCATCAGTTCACTGCCATAGGAGAAATAACAGTATCAGCATTCAGAAGACGGCATTGCATAAACCTTGTGTGATGCTATCGGTTTTAATTTCTTGTAGTAGTTGTTTTTTATTACCTCATTAAGGGCAAAGCGTGGTGAATAAATCTTTCATGTGTGAGTGCAGAACCCTTGCTGTTATCTAAGGCAGGGTATTTGTCAGCTACGTGGGCATGACATCTTACACTAATATGTGTTTGAAAGTGCAGGGATCCCATAATCATCTGCGTTACTCGGAGCGAGTCTGACCAGGCGGCTGCTGAGTGACCTTGCTTCCCCTTCCCCATTAAAAATCAGAGACAGTGGTGTTAGCCACTGTGAAGCGGCTGAATAAGCTCCCACTCGCTTTCATAACCCTAGTTCTCGATAGAGTGTGGAAGAGCTGAATGACGAAGCCCAAATGATGGCACTTATTCATCATGTGAACCCTTAACAGAGCTTCATTAAGTCATAGTCAGTTTTGTGTGCCTCCTTTGCGCTCCACTCCATACAACATATTCAAATCAGGTAAAGGGTCAGTTCACTGAAAGAGTGGATGAGAAAGAACTTTCAGATCATAATAAAAATGAAGAGGAAATAGTCCCTGATGAAATCAATGGAGAAAATGGACGTTAAACTTAGTTTATCAGAATCAGAATCAGAATCAGCTTTATTGGCCAGGTATGTGTACACATACAAGGAATTTGACTCTGGTTTTTCGTTGCTCTCAATGTGCAGTACATATGCAGAAATAGACATATATACAGCTTAAAACAAGGACAACAAGCTCAATAAGGTAAACATGAACATTAAACTACTATATACATATATAAATATGTATGTGTATATATATGTGTGTGTATATATATATATATATATATATGTGTGTGTGTGTGTGTGTGTATATATATATGTATGTATATATATATATATATATGTGTGTGTGTGTGTATATGTATATATATGTATATATATATGTGTGTGTGTGTGTGTGTGTGTATATATATATGTGTGTGTATATATATGTGTGTGTGTATATATATATATGTGTGTGTGTATATATATATATATATATATGTGTGTGTGTGTGTATATATATATATATGTGTGTGTGTGTATATATATATATGTGTGTGTGTGTGTGTGTATATATATATATATATATATGTGTGTGTGTGTGTGTGTATATATATATATATAT
>NTHP01000245.1:174172-226781 GCA_003416845.1 Oplegnathus fasciatus
TATATATATGTGTGTGTGTATATATATATATATATATATATATATATATATACATATGTACATAAAACAACAACAACAATGTAGACAGTAAGACAATAGTGCAATGGTGCAGAGTGCAAAGGGTGTTACAGGGTTATTGCACAGAGATTGTTCCTGACACTATGTGACTGGTGTTAGCTATTCATCACAGTAGCAACCTGTGTGAGATTTTAAGGTGAAGGTTATTTTTATTAGAGGTTATTTTTTATTTAATTGAGGATACGGTAAATATTTCCTCAACATCATCATTTCACAGCACAACAAAATGTGGAAGCAGTAAACGCTTGCAAAAACTACCCGGTCTCTCTGTTTACAGCCAGAGTCATGAACAGGTCATGAATTATTCAGTCTGTCATAGCTGTGATTTCAAATTCTGAAAAGTTTAAAGGTCCCGTTTTACTCACATTTCAGCCTTTTGTGAATTTGTTTCAATGCACCATGTCCCAAGATACTGCAAGTGTGCCTCATTATTTATTTATTTTTCAAATCGGTGGAAATGTGCACAGGGTTTAAAGAAGGTGCAGTTCCTACCAGGAACAAACACTAGTAACATGAGCTAATTTGAATATGTTGATATACAGTACAATTAGAGTGTAATCACCGCTGACTCCGAATCATTCTTGATTTGACATGATCCTCTTTACATGTCCAAGTATTATGTGTAATTAAATTAATCAAGTCTTTACGCGAGACCAAAATAAACACCCAAAATAAACATGTCATCGAAATTGCACATTATGGTTGGTTGGAACACCATGTTCCAAGAGACAGTGATCTTTATGAAACCTGTAATCATCGTAATGTTAGGAGGAAATAAGGATTTATTGCCACTATTGGGTGTTAAAGCAAAACTAGTGGGTGTATCTCAAATGTCAATATTCACAGTAATGTTGTTATTTCAATACATAGAAATGTACTGGCTGATACATCTCTGATAGAAGGTGGAGTGGTTGGGGACTCTTAAGGCCCCAAGTTGAGCATTTATTTGCTGATGTGTAAATGTATGTTTTGTGTTTTAGCAAAATTGCCCCCAATAATTGGATCAAGGGTGAAACAATGGTCCCTGCTGCAGAATAAGTCATTTAAGTGGTGGTTGTAACCACCAGCCAGGCCTCTGAATAATGCATGTTATGGATGTCTCTTCTGTGTGCTGCTCTTTCAGGCCTGTTGACTGGATGGTGTGTGTGTGTGTATGTGTGTGTGTGTGTGTGTGTGTGTGTGTGTGTCAGAGGGGTTGATGATGGCGATGACACTTGTCACATGTCCTCTGTGGGAGTCTTAGGGGTCATTGCTGGTCTGTGGATGTGAGCTCTGTTCATGTTTAATAGAGTAGCTGAATGGTTCTGGCACCTCTGACTGGTTTGGCTCCATATCAGTGGCAGCTGAGGCTTATGGTTAGTATAGTAGCAAACTGACAGAAAAAAACATAATTTGTCAAAAGTGAAGGTGAACTGTTTATAGCCAATGGCTAATTGTATATTACTGATAAATTGTTGAGGAGGCTCCCACATTGTTATGTTGAGGAACACTGAGGNTGTGTATGTGTGTGTGTGTGTGTGTGTGTGTGTGTGTGTGTGTGTGTGTGTGTGTGTCAGAGGGGTTGATGATGGCGATGACACTTGTCACATGTCCTCTGTGGGAGTCTTAGGGGTCATTGCTGGTCTGTGGATGTGAGCTCTGTTCATGTTTAATAGAGTAGCTGAATGGTTCTGGCACCTCTGACTGGTTTGGCTCCATATCAGTGGCAGCTGAGGCTTATGGTTAGTATAGTAGCAAACTGACAGAAAAAAACATAATTTGTCAAAAGTGAAGGTGAACTGTTTATAGCCAATGGCTAATTGTATATTACTGATAAATTGTTGAGGAGGCTCCCACATTGTTATGTTGAGGAACACTGAGGTTATCATTAAAAGAAAACTTTAACTCAAATGTGGAACATGACGCTGTCCTCACCAGAAAAAGACAACATTAGTCATTTGTTCAAATGCCATATGCAATCTGTGTTTATGTTTACCTGATAAGGACCTCTTTGTGGTTGTGCAAATTATGACTCTTATCTGTCAGAAAAAAAGGTGAAAGTAACATGATGCTGTCACAGTGCTGAAAAATCCTTTAGGGAGGAGGTCAAGGTGGATGGTTGGGTATAGAAAGTCTGGGAGTTTGACATGAAGGACCACTGGTTGCATTTCATTTCCTGCCAACAGTCAACTTTTTTTTTCCTGACCATGACCAAGTGGTTTTTGTGCCTAAACTTAACCAAACCTTAAACATCGGGATGGGAGACCAGAGAACATATGAATCATTTTGGTAAAGGTAATTTGTAATGGATTTGAAATACACTGGTACATGATGATGATGCTTACTAGGGCGCCAGATCAGAAAATGCTCATATGGGTCGATTTGGAAGGCAATGACTAATGGCCCATTGTGTTATTAGGTTTGGAGGACTTCTGGCAGAAAATGCAATGGGAGAAATTACTTGTTTTGCTATTTTGCTGGTTGTATGGAACTTGAGATTGAAAGCAGTTTTAGATAAATAAACATATCAAATGAAGAGAATGAGCAAGAGAAGACGAGACGAGAGTGATTGTGATCTCTGCATGGTGTACCCTTGAGCTGTGTGGAACAGTAGTAGCATGCGCCATCCTCAAAATGCGTGCAGCTTTTATAACTGTTTCCCCAGATGAAATATATATGGGACATAATGCATATTGCATCAATTTGGATGCCCTGCCCTGTTGTTTTCAACTGCTGTGTAAATACCTGACAGGAAACAGTCAACCTTGACTGAGTTTCAGACCGTGGTGAGCACTTCATGCCAAGCCTCTAAAACTTTCATGACCTTCGGTTAGCAGGTGTGTGTGTGTGTATGAGAGACAGAGATAAAGGGTTAAAAGTAAGGCAGAGAGATGAAGAAAGAACAGATGAAGAGTGTGGTTCTTTACCATCCATCATCTCTCAGCAGCATTCACATGCTGTTGGAGAAAACAGCTCCCCTGACAGAGCACAGGGCCGATGTTTACGGAGATCGCCATAAAAACCAAAGGAGAATGAATGATTCAGACCACTGCAGCAAAGTCTGCAGCATCTGCTGCTCTCTGGGCTTCTAAAGATTTCTGCTCTCACTGCCGCCTCGCCTTCTGCTCATCTACACCTCCATCTTTATTTTATTCTACTCTCTTTTTCCATTTGCTCTCCACCTAACCAAGCAAATCATTGCACCTCCTACTCTCAGCCCACTATGCTCGCTGCTCACACACTCCTCTCATGCAGCACCGCTGTCTTCTTGTGATACCTACCACCCCCTGATCTGTGTTTAACAAGTTAACTCATTTAACTTTTCCTGTGGATGTAGGTGTTCTAACTTCGACTGTGTGTTTCTCTGAGTTTTATTTGGATCCTTGATTCCCATGCACTGTAGTGATATGATTATTCTCCTGTTTCAGATATGAGTTTAGGAAAACAGATATAAACACAAAACTGGGAAAACTGCTTTTCCAGGGATTAAGGTTGTGTTTGGTTGCCCTACTTAGTGCCCACAATTATATATTACAAACTAACCAAGATATGTAGTTTTATTTCTTCTGGAGAAACCTGATTACTTAGCCATGTGTAACTTTAGCTTCTTAAAGGTTATGTTCATAGACTAATGTTGGAACAAATCCACAAATTTCTGTTCCATCCATCTTTGCCGGTAATGGTGTACATAGGGCTGATAAAACTGTCATGTCCTTTTTGGGAGTTGTAGGAGGTAAATCTGATTACTGACCAAACCACCTGGCTGCCGAAGTCGGACGTTTCAGAGTCTAAATCTCATTCGTTCATGGTGGCCAACATTTAGCCCAAAGATATTCATTCAGAATTTCACAGTTTTGTCTGTCTGTTCGGTCAAGGTTTGCCAGTTTTCAGTCCCTACAGGAATTGACAATAAAAAAGGATTCTACAAATTAAGACAAGCTTGCTTTATTTTGGAATTCAAATGGTCAAATCAGAAGAATGTGTGTGAATTCTACTAATTTCTGCACATTCAAAATGATCACAAAAATAATCACAATCTAGAACCGCGGTTGCAAATCCAGGTGAAATAAAATCAACCCGTCGACTTCAACAAACCAACTTCTTTACCCTCGAGAGACATTTTGTCCCTGAAGTATTCTCAGGCAAGTTGTCTTTTTTAATGAACTAAAAATATGACATTTCGCCTCCTCTTTAAACCAAAACCAAACTGACAATTAATTAGACAACAGTCTGACAACTTCTTAAACATTGATTTGATGACATTTAGTCAGCAGGGGGTTATCAGAGGAATGATAATAAACCAACATCATGTAAACACGACATCCAATTTCTTGCCTTTCTTACCTGATTACTGAAAGTAAATCAGTTTTTTATGAGCATGAAAGTATGCTGAGTTTCCTTCTACCTCACCAGCAAAATCAAGCAGCATCTGGCACACCGTGAATAGAGCATTTTGGAAAAATGTCACATCGCAGTGAGAGAGAGAAGATGATGGCAACTCCAAAGGTAACAGCCTCCTATGACCACTCACAGCCACGGACCTCATTAAATGTTCAGGCTGGCCACTTTTCTTATCAGTTCTGTCCTCTGAGCAAAACCCTCAGGCCCAAATAGAGATTCAGTTCAAGCTATGAGCTGGTCGCATTCACACGAAGCACATTTGAAGAAGTTCACTCGAACTCTGAAATGTTTTCTCCTTCAGCCCGCTTGATTTGAGCAAATGACAACAAAGCCATTCCAGCTCAGGTTTCAACAGATCACCTGCAAAAAGTGAGCCTCTCTCTTTGAAGAGAACTAAGTTCACGATAGAATTAACGCAACAACAGGATACGTCTCCTTAGTCTGACAAATTTTGTCATTTAGATGTGGGGCCTTGAGGCACCACACAGCTGAGAACAGAAAGGACAAAAAATATCTCAGGAGTTGCCTCATCCACTTAAAATAGCATGTTATAAATAAATCATGGACTGGTGCATCATATTCTTGAGTCTACAATTGAATCAGATCAGTAATCAAATGTAATCAAATCACTGTTCATTTAGATGTGTGATGGTGAATCATGAATCATGAATCATACGTGGAAGATGTCACATCTTACAGCCTGCAATCTTTTGCTGAAGATTTGATAAACGAGGGCCATTGTTTGAAGAAACAGATGGGTCCCCTGTGACTCGCTTAGCTGACTCGACCCCTCAAAGCTCCATGAGAAGAAAACGGCAACAGACCGACCAGATTCAGTCCAACTAGCTATATAACATTCGTCTGCTGCTGCAGACGCTCTGCTGTCCTGGAGAGCAGCAAAGTTAATCGCTCCGTTCGGTCCTCATTATCCAACAATGCTAAATGGATTTGTCAGTTGCTATAGCACCTAACAATCACCAAGTGCAGACACGGGCAGGCATGTACATTTAGAGTAATGTGAAAGGCACATTGCAGTGTATAATTCACATTGCCCCAGGCATGCCAGGCACAGTGAAATCAAAAATGGCATACATTTAGCTTTGTTCCTCCTCATGTATGCATTTTTCTGTTTCTGTAACACACATAGCAATTTTCATAATTTCCATCAATTTGCTGGTGTTGTCTTCATTTAGAAAAAGAACATGTAACTAGTCTGTATTTGTTATTTATGCATATGTTGCTCAGCTTGCCCGTGTTTCTTTGCTTTCTGCCTTTGAATTTAGTTCTGCTCTGTTGGTCCCCTAAAGAGTTCATGCTGCCATGTTACCTCTGCTGTGTTATTTTCATCGCCAAGTAATGAGAACGTGACATGTTGACGCACTCTCTGATTTGAAGACAATGGCAATATGAAATTAAGGTGGTTCACAGAAGAAAGAAAGCCGTGATGTGTTTTTTTTTGTCTTAGCCAAGCAGAAGGCTTGAGAAAATGTGGCAGTGATGTGTTTGAAATGAGATCCTCTTTGATCCTGCTATGTTCTGGTGCTCTGACTCACTCAGAGAGGTCGACATGGGACAGGTGCCAGTTTTATGACCCAGTAATGGCATGTGGAATCATCTGTGGGTAGGATACGGATGCTAAAGGGAAGAACAATCTGTGTTCAGCTGAGGAAGAATGGGTAACTCCACTATTTTAGATAAACAAACAAACAAAAAATAGTGAAGTTAAAAATAGTGGGTTTTAGCGGTTTTTAAACTTGTATACAACTTGTATAAAAGGTATAACAGACACTGCACATGAGTAGTTGCAAGTTGCAAGTATGTGATTGACACATTTATTGATGATCCCAATGAGGAGCTGTTGGGGCTGAAAAGTTAGAGTCTAATTATCTCTTTAGAATCCAAGAGGACATTTGATTATGGGGATATATTGCCCTTATTACAATGGAAATGGAGGCAGCAGTTTTCTTTCATGTGTATCGAGTCTTAAACCCATGTTTCTTCATGGTTTTCACTCCCTTTATTAGAGATGGCATAGGCCACCTCAAAACCCAAAAGAACTGCGTCCATATTGGAATGGATTTTGCACCTCATGATTTATGTCCGGTCCCAACGTGTAGTGGAAATGCTGGGCGTGCTGTGCCCTTTATGTAGTGAGGCAGGAAGTAAGTGGAGGTCGGGGCGGCAGTTAGGAGTGTAGTGCATCTGACTTTGATGGTGGAGACTTGAGCCCGCATCCCACCTCAAACCTGCAATTAATGTTTGTCTTTTTATTAAATGTAATCACACTTTTTCCCTAACCTTAACCAAGTGTTGTAGTTGCCTAACCATGACCATAGTTTATTTGCTTCAACCATGACCTTTCCCTAATATTAACCACATCATAGTGGCTGTGTGCAGACACTGTAGAAAGTAAGGATGTCAAAAACGTTGGTATTTAACGTAAAACAACTTAATTGAACATGGTGGTGCTATACATGTTCTACCATAGGACACGTTTTTATAAATAAGTTTTATAGAATTTGAAATAGTTTGTTATATAACTCTGTGTCTAAAGGGTTTTAAGGGTTTAACTTATCTGTATGGGTAGAGGAGAGTGACCAGAGATATGAGAACCATGCAGACAAGACATTCTGTCTTGGTACTGCCAAAATATCATGCTATTCTATCATATCATCATGCTTTGGGTGATGCAAACAAGAAGTGTAATTTTGCCATGGAGTAAGTTAGCTGTGAGCTACATCTCAGCCCCATTTATGTAGCCTGAAGTTGTTTGTATTCTGGCTAATCTGAACCATGGAATGGTGTGAATTAGTTCCTAGTCCAGTTCCTGTTTTCACTGTAACCATGGATATACAGATAACCAACTGGAATATTTTTTATACTCAAGAAAAAGTTGCAAGGGATGTCCTTTTTATGTGATTTTTAAATGGATTTAGGGGTGTTTTTCCTCCACATACAGGATAGAGTCATTTATCTGATCTGATTCTAACATTATGGTTATTATATCCAGGCTTTTCAGTTTGACTGATTTATGGCCCAGAGAAGATGGGGTGTGATTTTTGGTGCAAAATGCATGAATTGTGTGCTAGCTCTTTTCATGGCTTTTTTCTCCAGTTTCAATGTGGTTTAGGAATTCTCATCCAGAGGGTAGTAGAAGGAGAGGAAACCTGATTTACAGGATACTGTGGTGACTGGTGTGAGACGAAGAAAGGCTTTTAAGAGCGAGGGATTGGGAGAGATTGATGAGATCACGTACATGGATGAGAGAAATGGAGTGAGAGTCATGGGCTTGAAAGGTAGCAGCACGCATTAAATTCAGTCAGCGGGAGGCTGTTGTCGGGTGTTTCATCTGGAAACAATGAAGCTGGTCTGAATGAGGCTGCAGGCTGAGGGGGGAACCTCCTGTGATCAATAATGTGTCTGGTTGGTCTGGGCCAGGCAGGGGAGAGATTTAAAGAGAAAGGAGCGCTCCCCGCCACTGGGAGGTGTTTAATCCTCTGAGATGTAACATCAAAGTCCAACTGACCATTCTATTAAGGTACGAGACACACTCACAAAATGCGGAGGCCTAACCTGATTCAGAAAAAAACCTGAAAGACACCAGGATTAGTGCTGGAGGGGACACAGTGGTCTGATTGGACAGGATGTTCTTTATTCTTGCCCTTTGCTTTCATTTTGTCCTTTAGGGCTGTTAAAAGCACACTGTTTTATTGTGAACAAACTTTTGATATTCATTTGAAATTTCCCCCAAAAAGACACCTTGTGTCTTAATTAAAGCTCCGTTAATCAGTATTTTTTCTATTAACACTGAATTAATGTGTAATGTGAAAAGGGTCGTGCATGAACCCGCAAAGAATTATTATCTAACATTTTTCTCATGAGTTTGTTGGAGACCAGACTGGAGCTTAAAGCTGCAGTTGATAGGATTGAGAAAAGAGTGGACTTGAAAATTTGAACGAGTACAACTTCCAGGTCGCTCCCCCTCTCTCTCCACTGCGCTCCAGCTCGCCTCCAAAGCTCGCCTCCAAAGCTCCTCCCCACAGAGTTGCTTAGTCTAATTCTTTCTTTTTAGCTTGCTTTTCTTCATTGGTCTTCTGTTGGTCTTCTGTTTTCTCATTGCTTGGTTGTTCGGTGGTTGTTTGTCCGCCATTGCGTCCGCTCACTGAAGATACGGCGCTTGACGGAGTTAACGCATGCACGGGGGAGGGGAGCTTGCCAGGCGCTTGTGCGGGAGCAGGGATTGACACTCTGTCAGATACTCCTCCTGGCTCTGATTGGTTGTTTTAATTCGGGCGCGGTGGATTCTTGCAAATGGCATTAGGGGAAGCAGGTGGAGCCAGAGGAGCATGATTTTTTTTCACAGATTATCTGTCTCATGTACTCCTGTCAGTACATAGTGACAGTTTTAGCAAATATGACTAAAAGTTATTTTTATACAGGTTACGTACTACAACTTTAAAGGGGAGTGAATATTGGACTTCAATTCTTCAGGTGAACAAACATGACTCCAAATGAGTGCTAATGTTGCTCTGTGTCTGTTTGCTAATTCGTTAGCCATAACAACTTTTATAAGGCTATCATACTGTATCAGTTCTTCTCCCCTAAGTGGCAAAAAACCCCAAAATAAAACTAAGTAATGTTAAATACGTATTCTTCCACATAAAACATTTTGAAACTAATATGTTGACTTTGGCTAGCTGTCTTCTTTTTCTGTTTATCTGCCCTTTGCTCACTTTTACATTACACTGATGCCACCAACTGTCAACATGTGAAATTGCAAGAAACCAAAGGACAGCAACCAGATCCTTTAATCTGACAGACATGGACAAACCTTGAGGTGGATGCAAGATTAGAGGTAGATTCAAGACCTGCAATGTGATGTGCAAGCCAGGCTGGCAACTGGTGAGATGTTTCCAGTTAGCATAACTGACTACTTTTGACAAATTATTCTGGTATCAAAACATACAAAAAACGCAGTGTGAAGGTTAGGAATGTAAGACAATCTATTATAAGGATCTATAGTATATTTTCACCAATGCATTTTTAACGTTACTATTAAAAATGTGTGACAGGCTGCTAAGGTGGATACAGTCATGGGCCTTCTTTTGGTTTTGAAGAAGTTGGTGATAAGTTTGTTGGTATTCTCTATATGTTTTATTGCTATTATTACTCTGTCTGTATATTATGTGAAACATAGAAGCAAATAGAGAATTATCAAATCTACCTTGTGATAATGCAGTAACCCCGTCTACCATATGGGTTATTAGAGTTTCACTTGACATAGTCTAACCCAGGTGACTACAGCTACAAAACAGCAATGGAGGTAAAGCATTTGTAGCGATGGGCTGGACAAACTTGCTTTCTTTCACTATACACACTGAGACGGGGAAAAAGAAAAAGGAAACAGAAGCCAAGTGGGTCTCGAAAGAGTTTTACTCTTATCCTCTGATGCTTCACCCTTATTTCTTCCTCTCTCCTGCCTCCCATCACCAGAGGCTGAAACTGTTTTTTTGCTCCAGGTTTTGTGTTGTTCAACACTCAAGGATGAAGTGTTCATATCTGAGCAGTCCTGTGTATTCTCATAATAGCTGACCTGGGGCCTTCTTTATGGGAGAGCATGTTACAACTCACTGAAAAAGCTGTGTTATTTTCCCATGCCAGGAGGTAGAGGGATTTAGCTCAACTGTACTCTTGTTTTTTTATGTCTACAGCTCTTATTCTGCACCAGTCTTGTGTGTGGCCATTCACACACATGCAAACAAGCACACACAGATACCTTGAAATCCCACAACCCCATTTGTGTGACTGTGTTGCTGCCAAGGTACAGCCACCTTCCCTCCCACAGCTGCGTGGCTGAATCTGCCAATGTCATCATCACCTCCTGTAACCGTATGCTGTGCTACACACACACACACACACACACACCTGCAATCACACACACACAAAACACACTGATAACCACACAACATCATCCTCGTCTTCCATGTGAGTAGCGTGATATTTGCCTCTGCAGCAGGAGCTGGAGCACATCTGACAGCCTCCTCACCCGTCCTGCCCCCTCCCCCTGCTCCGCCGCTCCTCAGTGGCTCTATAAGATATTTATAAGCATTTTGATAGTTTTCTTCCACTCTCTATCATCCGAGGTGAATGCTGTCATGTCGGATTACTCCAAGAGCCATGCCGCCACTCTCCTGTTATTCACTGAAGGCACCGGCACACTGGCACGTTTCTGTTTAGACCCACATAGGGTTCGTTCTGAATTATTAATCATATTCATGTCATTAACCAGCTCGCACAGCCTCTCCAGCCAAGGACCCCTAGCTTGACATGGAATGGAAACAGCACGGCACAGATTAGATTCTCAGCAGATGTAGCATAAACCCTCTACTGCACTGCAAAAAAAACTAAACAACCTGTTAAAAATGCAGCTTAAAACAACATCAATGTCTACAGTATTACACATTTTAACACATTATGTAAGAGATAACAGCAGTAACACTCAGCAACACACAGAGCTTTACATCATGGCCTTAATTCATCCTCTTGAGTTTTATTTTGGGATAATGACCATTGATAATATGACTAAAAGATGCCTAAAAGACTCTATCTGAAGTATCTGATCCAAAGCCACGTACAAAGGAAGTACAATCCAAGCCACTGTAGACCAAGGTGGAGCTTTAACATCCATGCTCTATCAGAGCTGGAAACATAGCAGGTAAAGTCAAGCTGCGAGCAGACTTAAAGATTATTGGGCCTACAAAGACCAGAAACCACACAAATTTCCATCAAAATGTTTTAGTCTTGATGGTCAGCACATAGTAAACCACTGAGGACTTTAGTGATTACAGTTGGGACACCAATATGATCTCCTTTTCACTCCCCTAACGATTTTTCCGTAGGATTTATGAATGTCTATGTAAATTTCCATGGCAATCCATCCAATAGTTGTTGAGATATTTCAGTCTGGAGCAAAGTGGAGGACCGACTGATCGACCGACACTACCTATAACGCCATGCTGCTAGTGGCTAAAAATTAAAGTAAAACACAAAAAAAGTAGTTTTGCCACATGCCGTCACTTCTTAGTTTTTGATAAGAAGTACATTAAAAAAAACATACAGGTTTTGTTATGTGATCACATGTGAACCAGCAGTCTATTAATTGAAAAATGACAAAATTACAATAGATTCCTACATAATAAGTTTGTTTGCTGATGTTTACACTTGTGCAGTGTGAGTTCATTAATGCAACTGCTCATGTGCAAACGCAACCGCATGCAGTGAGCTTGCTGCTTTTTCCCTGTTCCTGTGACTCACACACACACACACACACACATGCACACACAGCGCTGGTGCAGATAGAAAATGGGTTTTGCCAGTGACAATAAGAGATGAATGGAGAAGTGCTCAGAGTAAATGAGGTGATTTCCATGATGAAATAGAGCGATAAAAAGGCAGAGGAGAGATCGCTTTTCTTCTCCCCTTCTCTCTCTCCGCCTCTCCTCCACTTTGTTGGCCGCCCATTCATCATGACATCACACTGATGGAGAACACACACACACACACACATACACACATGCAGTAGATGAAGTGGAAACAGAGTGCTGAACTGAAATCATCCAGAGGAAAGCAGGTTGAAGTTCTGTGCGCAAATCTGTCTGATACAGTATCCCACCCGTAGGTGACCTTGAAGTGAAGAAGGTGATGTCACTCTGGAGTGTTGAGCAGCAACCCATTGTGTTGGCCTGCATGGATAAGAGCTGGCTCTGATCTCCTGAGGATTGAAATAAGCCAGCGAGGAATTATTTAGTGGACAAAGGCAGGAGCAAGGGCAAACCCCGGAGTACTGATGTAAATTTACAGTACCTGTATGAAAGCCAGGACTTCAGGGTCAGTGGGTTGATCAGCCTGTCCAACATTTTGGTCCAAGATATCTCTGTGACTACTGGCCAGATAACCATGAAATTTGGTGTAGATATTCACTATCCAAGGAGGATTAATTTTAGGTTTTAGCTACTGTATCACAAAACCAAACGCCAGATTGCAGAAGAAATTTGCAGTTGATAATCATAGACCTCAGGATATAAATCCTAATGTGCTGTGGTGATGCCTTGGCCTTTCCTCTTGAGCCAGCATCAGACCAAAGTTCCCACTTTTGCACAAGTAGTATCTATATAAAATCGACCGCGACCGAGTTTATTTATGGACCCCAGAGGATGAATCCTATTGACTGTGGTGACCCCTAGAACTTTCACCACCCTTGTGCCAAAATTTCTCCTTATGCATAACAACTGAAAACATCATGAAGTAGCTAATAACAACATTGTCGTAAAATTTGCTGTACTTATTTTAGTACTGAAGCGATCAACTATTCAGTTAATCTACTGACAAAAATAGTTGTGACAGTTTGATAATTGACTAATAATTTCAGGCTTTTGTCAAGCAAAAATGCCATACATGTCAGGACATAACCTTGGGCTCTGGGAACTTTTCACCAACCAGTTATTTGATCCATTGAAAAAGTTGCTCAAGCAATAACAAAATAAATAATTGGCCGCAGCCTTAGTTTATTTATGGTCTCCAGAGGATAGCCCTTGTTGACTTTAGTGATCCCACAGCCTTTCCACTATGCCATTTGCACACAATGTATTGTAAAATGTAATGGGCCTGATCAGACTTTATAGATTTAATCCCCATAGCAACAAGGTTTCTTAGCATAGCAAAAACATCAGTATGTTGTCCGTTCTGGCCAATACTTTCGTATTGCAGGTTCTCAACATTGCAACCTCAAGGGGCTCTTTGCTGGGCTTTAAAATTTTTAGCAGTTTTCACGCTGGGTTTGTTGGTTTGAGTCTGAATTAGAGTTTGATCATCCCCCCACCGTCTGACCCCGCTGGTCTGCTTCAAGAGTTCCTTACTATTGTTCTGATCCATAGCCCACTACATCCTTTTGTCACTAAATGCAGCCGTTTACCTCTGTTGCCCGGAAACAAGATTGGCACCCTGATTGATGGGGTAAAAACAGAGAACAATGTACGGCCAGGCGGACCCACATGATTACAACTGAAGGGAGCATGTCCGCCCATATGGGCCCATAGGGGCAACTAATTGAAGCATGAGTTCCAGTGTAAAAGCCCCTTCAGTGTAATTTTCCTTTACCATTATAGCATTTTTATCAGTATACAGTGTGGGAGCACTGTAGGTACTAAATGTTGGAGTTCAATATATATGTATCATTTGATGAACGTTTCATTAGTGAATGTGTCCTGGTAGCAGTTGTTGAAACTGAAGGATGGTAGAAAGTGTGTGAAGAAACGAGTTGCTTGAGGGGATACCAGAGACTTTAGTCATTTAAACTGCAAGTCTTTATTCTGACAAGCAACACTGGCTGTGATTAGGAGTGTTTGGCAGGTTTGTGGTGATGGATGTCAAAACGCTGTCCCACTCTTTCTCTGATCAAGCACAACTTGGGGAAGAGATACCTGTGTCATGTAGAAGTTTTTAATTTAACAGCTTGTGTTTTACCTGCAGGTTATTTGCCCCAAAGGGATCATTTATATGAATTTTTTAACATCGGAGTGATGTGATTCCCTTTTCTCAAGCTGTGCTGCTTGTTGACAAACATCATGTTCAACCTACAGAGTTACTTCTCTCCTTCAGGAATATGGCGGAAGACATTAGATCACACTCAATAGAGAACTGCATTAAAATGAGAATGTCTGGGTTCGGTTCCAGAAATAAGAGAACCTGAAATTTGTCAAGCCAAAGATCGTACATTCTTATAAATTGTAATATTGCTGTTTTAGCCATTTATAAACACTATTTCCCACAAGCCAAAGACCTTAGCAGGTTAAACATCACCAGCTCGACAGACTATGGCCAGTTGAGTGGCAACCTATGCGAATGCACCAAGTGGGCCGAATGATGGAGATGTTTTTTTAGACAGCAGAGATTACGGTTATGAAGGTGGAATAGAAAGTGTAAGTGGATATCATGGATGGATTAGGGAAAAAGCACAGTGGCTAGGAGAGCTCAATAAACTGCAACTTAAGAAAGCACAAGCAAATGAGGGAAACATCTCCATGACTTTGATAACAGCGACATATCAAATTACAAAACACATTTACCACTTTGAGACACTTATGCGGCATAAAGAAATGTGCTGCAAATACAGCAACATCATAAACAACAATGGAAATAAGTTACAACACAATGTAAGTTTCTGAGGGGCCCTAAATGAATGTACTAGTAAGTACTAGTAAATAGTAAAAGGCTAACGCTAAGTGTATAGCTAATATCTCCAATGATTCCAATGATATTGGAGCCACACCATCCCAATGTTAAAACTAAAACAAAAATGTTTTGTTCATTTTAGAATTTTATTGAAGAGCAGTCAACGTATTCGTCAGTTTTTAGTGCCCCCTGTAAATTTCTATTTTGTTCTGTGTGACTTGTGGCATTTCTGTATTTGCAGTGTGTTGCTTTATGCCACTTCATGCAAGCTATAGTTTTTTATGCTAAGAACTGAATCGTTGTTTGACTTTGTTAAAATCAAGAAGAGTTTGTTTTATTATATCGAGTGCTGTAGTTTATACTTATTTATCTTGAAAAAGAATGGATGAACCTCACAAGATCAATGAAAGAAACCCTCAATGAGAGCATGCATTGAGTTACAGAAGCTAGTGGTACAGTGGCTAGCCCAGACATTAATCCTGCCCTTCATGAAATGTACAGCTAAAAGATGGTAAATAGTAGGACTTCAATTTTTCAGCAACTCAAAGTTAATGTAATAGTTAATTGGTTGGTAATTACAGTAGGATGATACTAATCACCGCATCTCGGGGAGTGAAAACTACTGAAAAGGGTCAATTCTCAATTCCTCAAGGCTCTCTCTCTCCGTCTCTCTCTCTCCCTTCCCCCTGCTGTCCATACAATGACAGAACTCTCTTCCCTTAATATTGAAAGAGAGTTGTCACCTCCTATCATTAATCTCTGTCTGCCCTCCTGAGCGCTATGTCCTTGTAGAAAGGTCTCACACATGCAAACACACACTCTTGTGCACATACACACACGTGCACTACTTCATGCACTACCCCACCACCCTCTCGCTCCCAGGTAAAGTCCTATACAACTTGTGGAACATGAAAAAAATATGAGTGAAATGGCTGACCTGGCGCTCCGCTGAGTGCACCCTCCCCGTATCGTCCTGCCCTGCCCAGAGACGACCCCTCCCATTGGGGGCGACAAGAGTTCACTGCTGGGGCTGAAGACAGAGGACAGGAAAGGACTGGAGCAGCTAATAGAACTGATTTTACAGCCAGAGAGTCAGAGAAACAAGAGCTACCGAACAAAAGCAGGGACAACACTGAATATAACAATTCACAATATCCTGAAAAAAATAATTTTATGGCATGAGCACTTTATGGTAATCTCCTGAACCCTGATTCTAGTGCTTCCGAGAGGTAAATAGGTTTTCAGGTTTTTGCTTAAGGCCCACCAAATGTTTAAATTTATCTTCCTATTAACAAATAAATAAATTGCCATTTTCAGCCAGTAAAAACCCGAGTATAACTTGAGTGTTATACAGTAACATCTTAAAGATCCAGGCTACTGATCAGGATTGTTCAGGAATCTGCTTCCACAATACTGAAAAAATGGGGACCAGTTGTCTCAAAATTATTTGATTTTGTCCTGTAAAGTAGCAAAAGGTGTTCTTAAGTGTTCAGTTAACAGATCGAGTCAGTGCTCGATGGATAATTTAGTTCTGTTTTTCCTGTTGAGCAATGTAATCTTCTTAGTCAGTGTTAATGCTATTATAATGGTTGGACAATACTGAGGCAGAGGACCTGGGATAGCCTGTTAGTGACCTCTGATCAAAAGGACTGAACTGGTGCACAGAGCCAGAGAACAATGGAAATAATCATCTGTTGCATATGTGAACAATGACTTTGTCATTTATTATCAGGCCTGGCTATTTAACGTGACAAGAATCTAAGTTTATACGTAAACCTTCAACTCAGCCATAGCCAAAGACAACCCAAGGTTGGACAATTTGAAAGGTGTCCGATGCGCGTTAATGTCACCTCTCACGGTGGAGGAACAATCGGCACATTGTTTGTGTCCGCAAAATCTCATCTGCTTCTCAGAGTTTGTCCTCATTTCACAAACTCTAGTGACACTGTTTCCTCCATGCCAGGGCAGAAACAACAGACCTGCTGTTTCACTCACACACAGTAAATGATAGCTGACTATATAAAGGATGTCACTGCCAATTGAGAGCAAATTTGTTTCCAGACACACATGCAGCTCGTCTCCGTCCCGCCGTTGCTGGCATTTAATTGCACTTGATATTTAAGCGCTGGAGCAGATCACATTACAAGTGGCTCTTCCTCCTGTTTGTGCTGGCGGCATATTCCATTATACGCTCCTCATTTCCCTAGCTGTCCTTCAGACTGCGTTGAATGTCAGCTGCTCGGGGCATCAGGATTCTGTATCAATTATTAGGGTTGAGGCGGCTACAGTGAATCAGGAGCTGATAGCATCAGTGCAGGCGGGGAAGGGAAGGAGGGTGAGCTCAGCTGAGGTAGATAGAGCCATGGCCGGTAGAAGGACACAGTTGGATGAGCCAAGGTAGACTGCCAGTCACCTCAAGATAAACTAGAAGAGATATTGGAGATTTAGAGAGCGAAATTAATGTAAAATTTAATGCAGAAAGTGGAAAGGGTTGTTGCTGTTATACTGAAATTAGTTGCACAATTAGTATTCATTTCTAGCTGTCATATACCAGTTATTATTTTATTAAAAGACAATATTGGTGCTTTAGCCCATTAGTTACCCGTGATTCCTAGTTGACATCACTGCGGACCATTTTCTAAACCATGTGATATGTTTTTAGATTGCCTTCCTGCCCTCCAGGCAGACATTCGATCAGTTTCATTTCAATACAGTAAAAAAAATCCAACTGCTGAGATTACTAGTGTCAGATTGCTGATCAATCACAGTGAATATTTAGCTGCATGTATTTTGTTGTTAGAGTAAAGTTAGGAAGGCAGGGATCATTTTTGAAAACATTCCCTGGTGAAAACATTCAAGGAGGCTCCAACATCTGACATGTTGCTGCAGAAAAGCATTGATTTCACAAGAAGTGTTGGAAAGTCAGACAGAAAAGACAAACATGGATGTTGTGAAATGAAAAAAGCGTTATATGTCTGTTTCTGGCTTTAAAAAGGTTGCTGTTCAGCACTCTGATTTGACATGTTGAAGTGTTTTTGAAGGCACAAACTGAGAATTTTTAGTCCTAGGTTTCGCAAAAGTGAACAGCTTGCACGAGATTGTGTACAGAATGAAGAACAGCACAGAGCAGCTAACTATGTACACCAGGATGCTATAAACTACATCGTAATGTAAATAATGACAATATCAGTTTGCCAACCTGGTTTTGTAATACATTCTGCCACGCTTAAGATTTCAAGTCCCTGTAGGATGGGAGAGAGTTTCACACACTAAATTTCCCCTTCCCGCCATTTTTCTCTACAGTAAAATTGTAGCCAACTACCGTTTGAGGAGGGTTCAATATAGCTGAACTGAAACTTGACAGAAAATATACGTAATGCCTGCCACTATGGCTCTCAACCCTGCCCGAGAGAGCACAACCATTTCGTTAGTTGAAAATAATAGCTTTGCTCTGTGCGATTTCAAAGTTGCACTTTTGATGTGAAAGTCCTGTCAGCTTTTACTTTGGTGGATTACCCATCTTTGTAAATTGACTTCCAATACAATAATTTCCTTTGTGATCAGTCTTTTATTGAGATTTAAACAGTTATATAGAGACGGGGTTACAGTGTTTGTCAAGCCACACAGAAAGCAAATTATTTGTTATCTCAACTACCCTTGCATTAACCAAAATAAAATTCACAAGCAAACAGAAATCAAGAAATAAGAGCATCTGTTTTCTACACACTTTTTTTTGATTGTTTGACAGAGATGTTGGAGAGGATCAGGTAGATCAACCTGTGAGGGTGCTCAATGTTCTCTTCTATTCTATTGGAAGTTAAGGAGACAAAATCCACCTTTGCTTTTTTGTCTTTGGAGAGTTGCAAGTTTGAGTCTTGGCTTTTTCTGCACCCGATACTGAGGGGTGGATTTAAAAAATAAATAAATAGATAAATAAATATAGCAGATTTATCCCAGTTAATTTTATATCCCGAGATCTGACTAAAATTATTGAAAATGTTTAAGAGGTGGGGAAGAGACTGGGGGACATCCTGGACAAAAAGCTATATATCATCGGCATACAGATAAATATAGTGCTTGGTGTTGTGCATGGCAATAGGTTCATGACTGACTGGTTGTCGAATAGCCTGGGTCACAGCTTCAAGAGAGGGAGCAAATAAAGAAGAGGAGAGAGGGCAGCCCCGGCAAGAGCTACGAGATACAAGGGAATTGTTTAGAACAGATGATCCCTGTCAACACCATAGCAGTGGGGTTTGAATAAAGAACTTGAATCATTGCAATGAAATGACTGACAAAACCCATGTGGCAGAATACTGCCCAGAGAACATGCCATTCAAGACGATCAAAAGCCTTCTCTGCATCAAGAGAAAGGGCAGCTTTTTCAGTGTTATTAGAGAGCTCAGTGATATGGAGAAACTGACTTACATTGTCTGAGGCAAGGCGGTTTTTGATGAAACCTGTTTGATCCTCATTGACTAGAACATTCACAGTTCCAATCGAGAGACTAGAGCTTTGGCATATAACTTGATCAGTATTCAGATAGCGGTCGATAATTTGAACAGTCATTTGGATATTTACCTTTTTTTTTAAGTAGAAATATAATGGCCATGGTATTATTTTTGGAGAATGAACGCTTTGAAATTGCAAAGAGAATAATTTCCAGCAAAATAGGTCCTACATGGGGCCAAAAGGCTAAATATAATTCTGGACATAAACCATCCAAACCCGGTGGCTTACCTTTATTCATAGTTAAAAGAACATTGTCAGAGATCTTTGACTGTTGCTGTTACTGTTAGATTCTAGCCATCTGTAGTTTGTCGACCGTCTCTTTAGTTTTGAGATTGCATGATTGCATCAACATTATAATGAGCAAGGCAGGCAGAAGTTACAATTTGTTTGTCAAGGCAGTCTTATCAAAAGGCTTTGCTGCAACAAAGATAGGGGAGTTGAGCAGGGAGAGTTCTACTGCATCTTGGTCACATCAGAGATCAACTTTAAAACAATACTGAAATGAATGGAAATCAATGGTTGTCTGGAAAAACCTTGAAAAACCTTTGAAAAATGGTAGAAATGTAATATAATGTATACACAATTTGTTGAAAGAGTGCAGCACCATGCAAAACTGTTGGTATCATCCTTTACGCAAATATTGGAAAGCTTCATGAACACCTGCCCCTCCATCATCACTCACATTCATTCAAGAAAATATTGTGAAGATTCTTCCACACACCAAAGAATTTGAGGGAGACCAAAATTAATACATAAACATAACAAGGTGTATTAATGAGAAGAATAACTGCAATAAGGAAACGGGAAATAATTTGCATAATAATAAAAAGACATCGTGAGAGTGAGAGTGAAATGAGGGTTTGAATGACAAAAACATTTTCTAAAATCAAGCGCTACAAGTCAAATTATATTGTAAAGTGACATTTTTAGAGAACACGTCAAATTAAATTTCAACTTTTACATCTGACAGAGTGAAGAAACAGTTACATGACTGTTAATGAAAATCCGTACAAAAGCTTAACAGCTTGCTTTTTCAGAGTCAATGTGTGTGAAACGACAGTTGGATCACAATCAGGATGAGAGGTTTTAACTTTTTAGCACTCTCCAGGGAAGCAAAGACAACTACTCCATGATGGATCATAAGAGGAGACAATTACAAGTACAATGAATGTTAAAGTGAATGATGGTTAAAAAAAGATTGTGTTTTGTATTGTGTGAAGATACTGGTGAGAACTTCAGTGAATTCAGTGAAAGAAGTATGTAATTCTGAAAACAATTTGCATTCAGAGACCAGTGAAATATATTATATCTAGAGATGCTACAGTTGAACCTTACAGGCAACAGAAGCAAAAGATCCTCAATAAACAAAATAGGTCTGTCTGAGGCTTCCAAATCTGTTACAAAAATGATTCATATGACTTTTTGACCACAGTTCTGCCACTGCTATAGTTAAGGTTTGATTAGTTTTAAGTACAAAAACTACTTGGTTAAGTTTAGGAAAAGATCTTAAACCAACATTGAAAGGGGTGTAAATAGCTGGATCTGTGGTTTCAGCTTTTATTTCTGCATTTCTGTCCATCTCCTCAGCATTTATTGGACATAATGTACATATTGTCTGGCAACCTTGTCTTCGAAAATTACTTCAATATACCACTAATTTGCTGTTTAGGGAAATATCATCATCTTGGTTAAATACTAAAAAAAGTCAACAGTAACACGAAATAGGACGTGTTTACTTTTTTAATGTTTAACCAAACCATAATCTTTACCCAACCTTTACCAGTGTGTGTCTAAGTCTTGAACTTTATAAACCCACCACCCACTCCAACCACCGCTTTTCAACTTGTGTGTGGTACAAGAACGTAGCACTTCATAGCCTGGGAAAAATGTTGCCATTGAACATAATCCAGACAGTAATTACATTTCCTCCAGAACGCATTAGGCAAAACCATATACTGGTGATTTTAGGAGACAGGATTGAGCTGTGAAGTCTATACTTGCTTCTCATTTTGAAAATTGATGCAACAGGGGTACTTTACAAAACAAAATGTATTTATTAAGGAACAACTCAAGAAAATCTGTTTTTATTAGATAAAAATGTATTATGGTACCTCTCATATCAATTTGCATCTTGATACATGTAATGCAGTTTGTTTGGCGTTAGCTCCAGAGCCCCATCAAGTTAAATTTTTGTCACTCTAAGGAAAAGTTAAAATGATTGAAACTGGGATTTCCACAGTAAAATCTATAGAAGTAAAATAAACTTCTGTCATTTACTGGTAATACTGTACAACAGACAGCATGTGAGATGTAATGGAGAGGTAAAATTGTGAAATCAATAAGCTTTAATTTTGGAAAAAAACACACTAAAATAATGAGCAGTTATGATGGACTGAGTGCTTTGATGCAACTGTCTGCATCTGTTAAACAACATGTTGTTCATATACACGGGTCACCAGTGGATTCAGCTGCACCAACCTCCCAGGGCTGATTATGATGCATCTTTCACTCTGTAGTTTTGGAAGTGGGCTGTCTTGCAGCTGGCAGAGCAGATGACAAGTGTGGCTGTTGTCAGAAGCAGATGTGGCGCCTCCTGCATGGCTGACGTATTACCAAAGTTAGTTGTCAACTCCTGGTCTTAAAAGAAGACCTGCAATGTAGAGAAACAGGAGTGAATATGTGTTTGATGCAGTTGTCACGAGGACAGGAGCTGCTCTTAATTGTCAGATTGTCCAGATCGTTGTTGCAGTCGTTGCTTTTGAGTCACGTGTTGAGGTTTAGATTTTCAAGTGAACATCCAACTCAGCATTCTGAAACTGGAAGGAAGAATTTTTGTGCAGAACAGGCCAAGGGTTTGCTAAACTTTGTGTGTGAGCTGCATTTGAGCATGGAATGATGAGGAAAATCCTCCGAAGCAGCTCATTTTGTTTGGTCATCACTTTTTCAAAAGGGATAGTTTCAGGGATTAGGATTAAGATTAGATTTCGGATTAATGTGGGATGAAGGTTAAAAGACATCTCTGGCTGTTTTGCGCTCATATTTGTTCAGTTATCTACCATACTGACCCTGAAGCAGTTCTACATAATTTTGGCCAGAACATGTTTTACTTAGTATTTAGTTTTATATTTCATGTTTACAGGAACAGTCATCGTCAATCAACATGAATATGTTACCCAGTAAGCACTGATTGGATTATTTGCAGGTCAAAAGACATAGCCGTCTAGGTCAACACAGGGCTAAATCTGGTTTTTAGACATCTAGGTTACATGCTGTATAACCATTGTTTCAACAGCATTTATATGATTGTTGAAGCATGTAGTTAGGACCTAACTATGCTACATATCTAACGAACTTTTACTTTTCAACTAAATTTAGCCCAGTTTTACATCCAAATGTCTTTTGACCTATGAGCGACCAAATCAGTGCTTACTAGGAACTGTTGGTTTAAACAGCCAATAAAACAGATTGTACAAGACAAGAAGAGAGGGCAAACAAGCTGGTGAACCCAGTAAAATACACTGAGGCTAAAATAAACCAATTAATAGATAATGTGACACAAACATTAGCTAAAAAGGCACAGTCATGTATCAATGACACAGTGAAAGACGAGCAATTTAACAATGAGTACACTGGTTTACACAAGCTTACATGCACACCGATAATCTAACCTTACTTCTGTTAAGATGTCTGTTCAGTGTGAAGTATTCCCACGTTATTGACATTTCTGCCTTCTAAGCGCATTTCAACATATTTTGCAACACGCAGCAAAGAGGTTTTGCTGATAAGACTTTTCACTCCTTCCATTTTCATTTTTCCATTGTTTGTTGAACTGATTTCAGGCTGCTTCAAGTGGTGCTAGCAGCGATTAGAGTTCCACTTAAATGTTGGTGTTGGTTTAGGATTTAGGTAACACGTGTTGTATCAAGTCACATTTGAAGGTTAGACACGGCAGTTTAGCAATAGAAACGTGTGTTCATGCGACCCGAGTACATGTATGTGTGTGTTTGTGAACATGAGAGTCACTCAGCTGCCGTTTGTCTGGAGGATTCGACCTCTCCTCCTCTTCCTCTGTCCTCCAGCTGCTCTCTGCTGTCAGGTGGAACCAGAGGGGCTGGCCTTAATTACGGCGAAGAGGTTGACTGGGACACTGACGCAGGACGTTGCGGTGGCGTCTTCAGGCCGGGCCGAACAGGGCACGCCTCGCTCCCCGTTGCCACATTCTGAGACAATGAGAGCTATTGCAGACCATCTGCTGCCACTGCCCTCCCAACACTCTCAGGCACAGGGACAAATAACTCTGTGCGTGTGTATGTGTGAAGGCTGCTTCTTATAGCCCTCTCCTCAGCTACTCTACTGTCACTTTGCCATTTCTCCCGCTGGGCCCCATGCTGACACATCTACCTTTCAGGAAAATGGGGCACAGCAGCAGTGGGGCATGTAAAAACATTTACAAACTCAATTAAAAATGGAGGAGACTGTGAAAAATCCTGAGGAAAAAAGACCCTGAAGTCTCAATTAACAAAATGTATTTTTAGTTTTACTCAAAACCAAAACATACTGGGATTGTTGACCTGAAGTAAGTAGCTAATAAGGTGAATAATATCAGTAAAATTACACTAGGTATTAGAAGTTTTTTCATCACAATATCTGCTCACATAAGTTTGCAAAACTGTATCTTAGAATAAAAGATTGTTGACACACGAAATTGCTTAGTAATATAAAATAAAATGAAACTAATGTTGTAGCTTATCATTACCAAATTATGAGTTGACATTATTTAATCATGATTGTTGTTTATCTAGTCATCAGTGATTAGATTTGATTTTTTCCTGAAATAATTAAGTAATATATGAAAAGAATAAAATATAATTGTGATAAAATCTTACATTCTGCCCACAACTTGAGCACTTGTGGGCAGAATGGAGTTGTGTTTTTGGCCACCTGGCAAATGTAAGTCCAATACTGACTCTCTTTTCAGTTCGGCCTCCACCAACCCCTGAGAAATATCTGGCTCTTTAGCAGATAAATTTTCTTCTATGTTCACTAGCTAGTCGCTAACTTTGTCTGTCTGTGGTGTGGAGCTGGATACTCTGCCGTGGTTTTTGTAGTTCAAACATCTTCTTTTCCCTATTGCTTGTACCTCCCACATACTGAATTATAACATCAACTAATCTCATCACTAAGCACCACCACCACCACCTCAAAATAGAACTCAAATTTAAAAATATCAAAATAAAACTAAAAGTCTGATATCCACATTTACGCATCCACTCACACGCAAGCATTTTGTCAGTATCCACTCCATGTAGCAGCTGCCTCTGGATGGGAATAACAATGAAGCTAATTAAGCGCTCCCACACTGCGTTGTCAAATATTTATACTCCAATATCAGTTCTCCTGTCAAATGATTACTGCCTGTCATCGATGAAGTCACAACAAGTGCAATGTTGTTTCTTTGATGTCTCACAGGCTCTGTCTGTATCCTCATCTCTCGGATTTTCTGTCTCTTTCTGTTTCTGTCCTTTTTTCTTTCTGTTTCTGCATCTTTTTCCGTCTCAGTTTTTGTTTTCCGTCTCTGTTTCTATCTTTATTTTCCCTCAGTTTCCTCTTGTACTTGTGTTTCTAGCTCTGTTTCTTTTTCTGTCCCTGTCTGACTGTGTCGATCTGTCTCTCTTTGTCTTCCTCTGTCACATTCCATGATGTGCAGTGACTCAGGAGGATGAAAGATGCTAATTTACCATAGTGACCAAAAACACTTTAAAAACTGTCAGCATAATAATGGCTCCACACCTTCTCACCTAGCTTTCTATTGCTTTTTTTTCCTATCAGCTACAAGGGGAATGGTGACTGATGGGATGTCAATTAGATCGTGCAGGTCGTTAGCCGTGAGGCATCGCCGTTGCCTAGCAACTGTTCACTAATGGTTGAATCTGGCCAATAATCTGAAACAAGTTCTCATCTGGACTTGCATAATAGTATGTAGATAACCTCCTTGACAAATTTGTTTGTGTGTATATGAATTTATATGTATGTGTATGAGTGTGTGTTTGTGTTTGTGTGTTGTAGCAACCTGACACAATGAGAGCTAAATTCAACCATCTGCTGCTACTGCTGCCCTAGCCACAGTCCCGGGCACAGGGACAATCAAGGGTGTGTGTGTGTGTGTGTTTGTGGGACTGATACAGATCATAGAATAGTAATGCATGCTGGCTATGCCTGGGGAAAAAAACAAAACAGTAGATCTGGTGGAAACACAGAGTGGCCGATGTAAACAAAACACACAAAGTGCTCACAAACAACCACGCATGTACCAGACTGAAGTCAACAGGTCAAAATGTGCTGTCTTTGTTTTGGATGAGAGTTTTTCTGGAGGTTCTGTTCTTGAAAGATTTATCCAGTTGGTGATGTTTCTCAGAAAAATTGTAAACTTGCTTTTCACCATCTTAAACTCTCAACATCAGGGAGAATGTTAAGACATTTTGTCTGTGTGATGCTGGCCAGCTAATCCTTGGTCTTAATGTTTACAGTCAGTTTACAACTTCATCGTAGTGGATAAGCTGTTGCTAAAGCAGACAAGGCCATGTCTTTGTTACACTGTTGCAATGAATGCCTTCTTAAACTTTAACCAGTTTGCCCAGTATTTATGTGGTAAGACCGTAGGCACCGATGATGTGTGGGCTTGGGAGCTCAGGCACCCACAGGGAAATCACACTGTGCGGTGACCATTTCGGGCACAGAGTCAAAGCACTGAGATTTAACTGTGAGCTAAAATGTGTGGATTTCTAAATTCAACTTCCTTGGAGTCGTCCAACAATATCCTGCAGGTTGTGTGCAAAGTGTGTCATTCTGCAACACCATTTTAACTGGCTGCCATTGGCTCCAGGGAATGCACATTAATGCACTATAATTTTCAAACCCATTTGAGCCCATATTGGTAGCTGTATTAGTGCCTGGATCAAATCTGCTTTATGGTCAATGGCATTGCTTTGTCTCTTGTTTAAATAACTTCAAATGTACCAATCTGAGTAGGTATGTATGTGATGGGTGGGTGGGTGGGTGTGTGTGTGTAGCCTGGCTGCACATATCTTTGTGATCTTTGTGAAACCCAGTCAGTCTTGATTATTTACACTGATTATTGTCTTTGGCATTGATTTTACTTGGTTAGTTGGTAGTTATGGTAAGTTATTTGGTGATGAGGTGGTTGTTTTGACCTATAAACTGATGGACCTAATATTTTATGGTGATGTGATGGTCTTTGCACAGTTTGTATATACTGTGTATGTATATATATATATATATATATATATATATATATATATTCAAATGTTTCAGGCACCCCATGCGAACATATAAATTCGGTGCCTACATTCGAGACCTCAGCAGAATAACAACAGCATTGGTCTTTTATTCAAGTGCATAACACTTTCCTGGCAAGCAACTTAGTTTAGTTGTGTGAATAATGACTGTCATCTCTCAGAAGCAGAAAAGAAAGTAGTATAACATCATCCTTACGAACAGTTAATGTTGGTTTCTATAGAGGTGGCAGACCAGAAAACACTCAAATTAATCATTTTTTGAACAGTCATGGGGTTGGTTTGGAAAGCACTAACAAACAACCTATTTTGTCATTTAAGGTGGTGTCTGTCTGTGTGTACAAGGGAGAGAGGTTGATTTTGAGCTGTCAGGCCTGAATGAACACAGCCACATCAGGTTTAGGTTGAAGTTTTTTTGATGTCTGCATGTTTGTTAATAAGCTCCAGGGAAACTATGCTCGTAGGTGCAAGTACACCTGCAAAGATCAAATATCAGTGTGCTATTTTTATTTTCTTTTTAATCAAATTGTTTTGAAGTACAACGCTGACTCGAAGCTATTTCTGTGTCATGTACATGGTCATGTAAGATTCACAGGTGTTTCAACTCACAATAGGATGAGGAAATAATGAAATAATAATAAGGGACATGTTCACTCGCCTGTCTAAATGTAAAGGTGAGTGCATACTCTTTCACACAATGAAAAGTCCCTTTCAAGCCCCCACAACCACTGCAGCTGTCTGCAGCGATTGGTGTGCACAGGTGTAAAAATCGGCAGAGCTAGAAGCACTCTGAAAAATTCTGTCTCTCGTATTCCTCTCATTCCTCCTACTGTATCTCACTGCCTGTATTTACTGTTAAACTGCACCAAACTGCACTTCTAGTGACTACCAACACAGAGGTGCTGTGTTGGTAGTGACAGAGGTTGTGTGTTTACAGAGAAGAGATGGGAGAAATCGACTAAAGTAAAGACCAGCTGGACAGATGAGAGCCAGTAGATAGACCTTATATATACCTTCACCTCATCACCATGTGCTTGAATCTAAACTGACACAATTGGTACGAGGAGATGTGGCTACCTGTTTATTGATCTCTTGTATCAAAGTCTACTTCATTTCATCATTTCCACCAACAACCAGTGCATTGTAGTGGTTCAGTGTCATTGCAGTGTCAAGTCTGTTATTCCCCTTAACCGCGAACAACCCAGCACAGTCAGCCCGCTGTCACTGCTGTAAGACACCATAATATAGACTCTTAGAGGCTGCATTCAAACATTGTGAGTTTACAGGACATTGTCTGACAGGCTGTTGTAGCACTAATATGGAGGTAGGTGATCGCCACAGTATTACATCACCTTCAAAGTAGTCGATCTAAAATAGTATGTACACCTTGGCTTTTTGACCTGGTGCACGACGTGCCATCTCACCATGATCTGAAAGACCACATAGTATATACTGTGTGCTTTTACTATTACTGTCTGCAAGCATGCAATGTACCGAACAGGTGAAAATGGTCATTCTATTTTTACATCATTTATTTTGTGATGGAGGAGGGTAAACTTCAACAGCAACAACTGCAACAGGAAAACTTTGTGCTATATGTTGCTTCGTTTCATTGTTTGGATGAGATGTGTTTGGCTGCTCCGCAGACTCTCTCTACGTTGATAATATGTCATCATAAAACATCAGAGACCGCTACAGTGGATTATTTCTTTCTTCTGTGATATACATCTCTCTGTTTGGACGACGCAAATTCAGTTTGCTTTTAGGATTTCATTTGCAACAGTAGGACCTCAGCTGTGCAGTAATCCGTTAAACTGTGAGGGAATGCGCACACTGCGCTGCCTTCTTCTGCCTGATATATGGATTTATTTCAGTTAGTGGGCACCCAGGTGTACTTTTCTAAGCTTTGCAGTAAATATACCTGTGTGAACATCCCGCACACACACACACAGCGCCTGTCATCTAGGTAAACTGCTCCGCTCTGTCTGACAGAAGGACTCTGCCACAGTTTCAGTCTTCAAAGTGTCTGTCTGAAAGTCTGTCAGTGTGCAGCTCAGTGAATGGCAGCTCCTCGTCGGAGCTGCAGAGTGACAGATAGATTAAACCACCTTGCTCACACCGCTTCCTTCTCCTGATTGAGAACCACACCATCATTCAGTTCTCCTACCCACGAGCTGTTTTCTGACAGGCAATGCAAACGGCATGTTCCTGAGCAGGCTCTAATCAGCTCAACCAGAGAACTTCCTGCTCTGTATGTGTCTTCTAGAAGGACATGTTTGGCGATAAGAGCTGCTGCTCTCTAAAGGCTCTCTAATTAAATGCATCAGTAGTTCTTTTTCTCCTCTGGCTCCAAGAGGGGACATGCAGCATCAGAGAGAGGTGCAGTCCCGCGCTGCATGTTGATTGTTGTTATTTGTGTTTGATTTGTTTGCAGCACAGAAAGATAAGAGAGTTTAGTCATTGGGTTCAGTCATCTGAGGCCTCTGTGCGCCCTCATTGTGGAGACGAAACCCCTGTCATGAAAATCATTTGGCCCTCTCCGTGGCTCAGTCCATATTAAAGGATAATAGCACAGTTCTTTTCAAGTTTGTGCCAGTAGTCTAAGTTCCCACTGCCGCAGGAAGACTAGAACATAGTGGCAGATATCAGGCTCACTTTCCTCCTTCACAAGTTGAAGTTGTTGAAAGCAATGCTGTGTATAAGACTCAATTATCATAGTATGTAATTGCTGGCTGAGATTAATTTCCTTCTTCAGAGGAGGCCATTTTCTTGCCGTTCATTTTTAAATAGTATGAAAAGCATCATCCACACAGGGATAAAAGTCCATCACAGGAATGTGAAGAAACTTTTTCTTTTATCCTCATTTCACTGCGCTGAGTGAGAGTTTTCATATCAGAACTGCATTGCATTACTCTCTGCTGCCTGTCAATCACCTGACACACACAAGAAGAAAGAAGAAAAAAAGAAGAAAAAAAATCCTCAAAAACATGTCGCCAAAGAAAGTGAAGTTTCTAAACCAATATCCACTAAAGCAGAACAGTAAGATGACCAACTGAAATCCGAAAATTGAGATTGGTAATCATATATACTTTTTATGTAAACGGGCAAGCTGAGTATCATCAAAGCAGTGTTCATGCATTGTAATAGCATCAAAAGCTTGATAAGATTTTATGTTTTGCTGTATTTGAGAGACAGAATTCCTGTGGGAACTGAGATATTGGAATGAATGTGAGATCAGCTGACAACACAGCAAAAGGCAATGAAGTGAAGTATGTTTGTTTGGATTTTTATTAAGATTGAAGGAGGTGGGAGTCAGCACTCTCATGGCCTCATCAAGGAGACATCAGTCTTTCTTTAACCGGAATCGCAGCTGATATCAAGCTATTTAGCTACGTGCAGACATTTGTGCCTGAAACTCACTGCATACTGCAGGTCAAAGCATTCAAACATCACTGAACTTATTATTATACTTATCATTATTTCAAGATGGGTCACGATTAGCTAGTCACATTGCTGCAACACAACACTGAAGATTTCTGCTATTTCAAGTGGGAGCCAATGACGTGCTCTGACATGCAGTACAGTCTGCAATGCATTTCAGCTGCACATTGGGTCACACTAGTAAGATTGTACTTTAAAACCATTTTTAAAAAAAGCAAATGGTAAACTCTAATTACTGTAGTGTGCATTGCAGAATAATTGGGGTCATGTACCGTGTGACTGTTCAAGGCCCACGGTACAGTATTGGAAAACAGTGTTTGTTTGATGTTACGGGAAGAAGGTACTCAGGTAATCTTTTACTCATTGAAAGAGTTAATACATTACTGTACTGTGCTAAGAGCAGAACAGGTTTTGCACTTTTTCACTGACCGTCAGCAGCTATTTCTCCTCTTTCAGAGGAGGCCAGCAGCCCTCTGCTAAGCTAAACCTTCCCAGACCAGTCTTTGCAAATTGTGATACTGGCTAGCACTATTTGTTACTGAAAAAAATAATCACAATATCATAACCCAGTAACTGCCCAGCATAGTTAGACAACATTGTTTACAGTTACAGCTGCTGTCAAAACTTCTCCATCATTAAGTTGACTTTAATTTCATACATTTTGACTTCATTGCAGAGACTTGCTGTGCAGTGATTGAGACTCGCATATAGACATAATAATTTGTGTAAAAAGGCCTATTACTGGAAAATGTTTTTTTTCTCACTCACACTTGTTTATTGTGTTTCAGTGAAGTCAAATGAAAAAAAGCTGATTAGCTGTTTACACCAAGTGCATTAGAGAAAATAAATGAAATTTCCCATCTCTCTTTCAGCGCAGCCCGTGTGCGTATGAGTGCGTGTGCGCACACGCCTGTGTGCTGAAAGCGCAATGCTCTGTGCAAGCCTCAATTATCATGGTGTGTAATTGCTGGGTGAGATTAACTTCTGTGTACATGACAATAGAGATAGAGAAAACGAGAGAGAGGTCAGAGAAGAGGGGAATGCTGATTGCTGTGTATATGTGTTTGTGTGTGCAGGACACATCTGCCGAGACAGTGATGAGATTTGTATCAGGAGGGGTGATGACATTTGGATGGAAGCAGCTCTGGTCAAGTCCTTTTCAAAAAATTAATGCTTTAGTTGGAGTCACTTTTCTCATAGCATGTGCACATGAGTTAGTCATTTGTGCTCTCAAGCCTGCCATCCACTGCAATGCAGTGAATACATCAAGAAGCTCATCACAGACAGAAAAATGGAGAATATAAAGGAAATACAGTCAAAACAATACATGTAGTGGTGCAAATATTACAGAATTTATGACTTAACATACAGTATAATAATACAGAAGTTCAAATGAGAGATAAACTACTGGACACTCAAAAAGCACAACTCTGGACATTATTATTTAGTATTATTATTTGTACCCCAACACCTCATTTCTAAGTTAAATTGAGTTGACTGACTGTAAACGTGCTTAAATTTTAATATTTGGAACAAGGAGTTTCTGTTAAAAAAAAAAAGTATCTTATTTTCTTCTTAGCTAAGCAGTGACCCGTGTTTAATGATGAATACCTGAGATCTGAGCCGCCACCAAAATCAAATAAATTGTTCCGTTGCCAAACACCATTCGATCTTTCAACCAAATTTCACAGAACTCAGACTGAAAACCTGGAAAGAAAATTGATCAACAATTCTGAAACCCTCTGAGAAGCATGTACGGGAGTGCAAACACGTGCACACAAATGCATCCGTGTCTTTGTCTTCACCGAGCCCCAAACTTTCATATTTTCGAAATGAGAAAAAATCTGGTCCAGAGAGGTATTTATCTCTGAACTTGTTTCCATCTCTCTCTCATTCTGAGGCAGAAGCTTCATCCAGTACGCTTCAAACAGACCGAAAAATGAGCTGCTCTCAAAGAGACTGATCAGCTGCATTGGCTGAGATCCTGGACCACATTTACGGATACACACACACACACACACACACACACACAATCTGGGTTGAAGAAAATAAAGGAGTTTTAGTCAGCAGGAGACAATATTGCTGTTCCATAGAAAGCTGTTTCCATTAACCTCTGTACAGTAAGGAGTGATGCAAATACTAGTGTGCACATACGCACATGCACTCCCACGTGCACACACACACACACACACACACACACATATACGCACAAAAGAATATGAAGCATATTTTGCTCTCTCTGCCTCACAGCATCCAAACACTCAAAATTCAGACACACAGTCTCTCTCTCTCTCTCTCTCTCTCTATCTCTCTCTATCTCTCCCTCTCTCTCTCTCTCCTTCTCTCTCTGTCTCTCTCTTCCAAACACACAAATACATACAATGAGATGAGCGGGTGCAAACATACACACACACACACACACACACACATACATGCACACACACACACACAGAGTCCTATCCTGCCTTATTTTTAGCTGTTCCCCTCCCCAGCCCTGACCTACATCACAGCATGAATAAAGCAGCAGAGAGATGAAGAAAGTGAGCTCAGAGGGGGGAGGGAGGTGGGAGGAGGAGGTCTGGGGTGGAGGGGGAGGAGGAGGAGGAGGGAGGGAGGGAGAGACAGAGAGAGACACACCGGCAAATGCAGAAAAATGAATTCTCCCCTGTGTGAAATGACAGTTCCAGTTCTGTCAGCAGACCTCACCTGCTACAGCACTCCCAGAGGAGGCTGCAGAGGGCGAACACATACACTCACACAGACATTCAGGCGCACACAGTTACAAACACAGGGGATACAGGACCTTGGAGCGACAGAGATCAGAAAGCCTCATCATGCATCAGATTTGACAGTAGATGCTTTTCCCACTTTAAATGAAAGCTGACAAAAGCAGCGAACTCTCAACTTTGAATTATTGAGTCCGTGTGTCGGCGACATCACAGGCCGGCTGTCATCGGGCTTGAACAACACTTTGGCATTTTTGCTAATAAAGGGTAATCAAATGAACAGCTTTCAGGGTGGAGTAGTGCTTCAGGACAAGATGAAAATTGGATTCAGGTACTGTTTCGCAGCCTCAAAGCACTCGAGTAAGTTCCATGTTTTTGATGTCGCAGATCAATGCTTTTTACGCTGAGGGCCGGCAAGGCTTTGTATGCCTGAATACACGATCCGTCTCTCTTTTGATTGTGCAATTCAACACTCCTACTGTACACTCTCCAAGGATGAAATTTGCAGAGAAAAAACCTCTGGGTGTTGCATGTAAGTCAATTACATACTTCATACAAATTCATTCTGTTGTAAGGGGAAAGTGTGAGCTGAAAACCTCAAAGCTGGAATGTATTTATCCAAGGAGAGGATATGGAAATACTCTCCTCACTCTCTCCTTCCCTTAAGTGTAGCGTACAGGCTCCCTTAAGTGGTGGAAAGGCCTGTTAGCCTCAGGAAACTGGTTCTTTGCTGCTCACGTCCACATAAATACTCTGCACTGTACACACGCATACACACACACACACACAAATTTGGGCCCTTCTGCATAACACCTCCCTTGTGTGTTTCCGATCCCTTTTCATCAGCAGTCATCCAGTTCAGCTAATGCCTGCCTGAGCTCTGTATTTTAATGCTCATACAATGTCTTTCAAGCTACATTAGGAAGAGAGAGATTCTGTGTGCGAAGAGAGGCTATAATATATCATATTAGCTGAACATTATGGATGTCAGGAAAGATGCTGCTCTGCTGTCCTTTGTCCTCTTCAGTTTAGATGTCCTTATCTCATCAGCTTTCTCCTTTTTTCCCTTTCCTTCTGGTCCTTTTGTTTCCTTTCAATCTCCGACTTCTCTCCTCTCTTTTTAGCCTTATTTCCTTTTCTCTCCCTTTTCTTTCTTTCCTCTCCTCTCTCACCTGGTTCTCTTTTCTACTGCCCTAACTAAACAGCACACTGTGATTTTTGTATTTAAGTGAGGAAAAAACAAACTATCCTTTGACAAAGTTGCCTTGTTTGTCTGTGATTGATGAGCAAAGACAATTTCTGGGACCGTTTTTGGATGGGCAACACTCTAATTGATAACTGTAATCAACAAGGTGACATCCAGAGAGCCCGCTTTTGTAACGAGATTAATCCAACAGTGTTGGCGCAGTTCAACGAGCTTCATCCACCTGCAGTCAGCGTGTCCTGACTGTGTCTTCAGAGAACTGTCAGGGAGATCAATCCACTGTAATCTGCTCTGTTTGTCCTCAGATATTGATGAGTGCGCGACCCAGATGCATTACTGCCAGTCCAACACGGTGTGCGTCAACCTGCCCGGCAGCCATCGCTGTGACTGTCTGCCAGGCTTCATCAGAGTGGACGAATACTCCTGCACCGGTATGTCTGTCTGCATGCATGTAAACACACTACTGACTCATCAGAACTTATTACATAATGGCACACACATACTACTACTGGTGTTTCCACCCTGGTTTGGTCAAGTCTGAGTGTAGAGTTGTGACTGGGGGAAAATGTGAGCGCAGATTGCAAGTTTGCGAGCATGTGGGAGTGCGTGTGCGTATGTATATGTAAAAATTTGAATCTGCTGAACTGAAAGAAGGAGGATATAGTTTGATATGTGTGATGGTTTTGTAGCTTGTTGGGCAGTTTTCTAGTGGTCAGTGAGCTGGAAGTTTTCCTCTGATCAGTAGGGAATATGTTTACAGGTGGTCATACTGTAGCCCTCCCACTTCCCTTTCATTCCCATGTTGTTCTGCAAGCCAGTTTAGGGATGGTTAAGACTGAAATATCTACACAAATACTGGATGGGTTAGCATTCAAATTTGGTATAGATATTCATGATCACCAGAGGACCAGTTTGTTCAATTTTGCACAATTTCGATCCATCCAGTTTATGGATTTGGTTTATGACCAAATAACTGCAAAACTAATCACAATTCATCAAGTCGACAAAGGGCCTCAAGCAGACTTTCTGCAAACTTCAAGAGAGTCTGCTTGGGGTGCAGACTTCACCAGACTTGGCTCGGAAAATTACCCACAATTCTTATCGTGTGGATGTGACGATGAAAAAGAATAATAATAATACTGTGGCTGTAGACTCTTTAGTCATGACACAAAGAGGGAATGAAACTGCGTCTTTTATCACCATTCAAACAGTATGGCAATACTCGAGTGAAGTACCTCACAATTATACATAAATCTTGCACTTGAGTAGATATTCTTACTTTCTACCTATTCATTTAAGGAAGAAGTAAATGATCAAAGTCGGATCCGACATGTACATTACCTCCTCTCTTTGTCAGTTTTACCCCTAAATGACAATTTCCACACTGACTTATGCTTATGACGTATGCTGCAGTGTCTCCTAAATGCATCGGAAAATAGTAGCTTCCGTCAATTGCCGGCCTCATGGCTCTCCGACTGCAACGCTGTATCTTTTGTTATCTGAAATTAAAGCACGCAGAGAAATGAATGCAAACTGATTGGTGAATACCTCAGCATATGTCTTTTTAAAGGTTGGGAGAATCAGCATGTGATCAAATAAGAACGGCTGATTGCAGCCATTCAGTTTTTTTAATGGCTTGCAGACAGTAAATATTCTGATTAAAATATACCGCTTTCTCTACATCCTTGACCTTCTCACAGCTGAATGTCAGGGCAAAGTATGGAAACACTTTCACCAGCATTTTAACTACTTTTAACAACACAATGCAAATGTTCTGTCTAAGTCTATCTGTGTGGATCAACATACAGTACAGTGACACCTGTTCTGGCAAAGCTGGTTTACAATGTTTTTCCTCTGTAGGGGTTTAGAGCAACATGTTTTCTCGAGACTGAATAGGATGTGCTTGGTTGCTGCTCAGTGTTTCTCCGGAGAAGTGTTCTTTAATTAGCTCAGAGTTGGCAGCCATGCAGGGACAGGGATCCATAGACAATCAATCTATTTTGCAGCTTGTAAACTGTCCTGGCTCCTGACTGGGAGCCCCAGGAGCGCTCTCTACATCTGCTGGGAGAGATAAATCCTCTCTCTGTCTCTTTTTCCCTCCTCCTGCTTCTCCTTCAGCTTCTTCTCGAGGGTTTCAGATCCTCTGCATGAATGTAACACAGCGTTAGCGTTCACAGCGCAGTGAGGTGACTGCTCATATTTCACGACGGTAACACGATTGCACATTAGCTTCTGTAATTGGTGCGTTGTGTTGAAATCTGTATTGTTCTTCTTCATTGTGTCTGAATCTGTAGAGGTTTTTGTGTAATGATATTGTTGTCACTGCATTAAGCAGGACACACACAGACACACAGACATTGGAAACCAGTTTCTCGTTTCTCTGGCTTCTTGTTCTATCTATTAGCGAGGAGAAAGTTAACTCAGGAAGTTCAGTAGCTGCTCTGATTGAATAATAGAGGCTAAAATAAGCTTTGGTGTGCAGAGTTGTAGAGCGTTTATTATTAATCATAACAGAAGGTATACATAGATGTTACTTTGTTCTGCAATATCACCTCCTCATACCATTGTGTGGTCAAACAAAGCCATGCTAATCGTCAGTGATCCACATGCTGTACCATACATTTAGTGGTCTGTGGAGGTTGAAATGTGGCCAGATATTTCCTGACAGATATCTACTGTATATAGGGGAGGGTAAGTAACACCCTGAACAAAGCCTGAAGGGATATACTGTAGTTGCATGATCCTCTTCAACACCCACCCCCTTTTCGGGCCAGTCTGCCTAAATTCAAACAAATGGACTGTTGTTGATTGTTTATAAACCTGCGATGGATTTGTAATAATATTTTAAAGGATTTTTTACAATGCTGGACTGCTAGACTGTTTTGAAGGTGGGAAGACACCATATTTTTAAGGTTTCAGTTGTATAGTCGACTCCACATTGTAGCTGGATTACTCTTATGATGGAACGTTCATTTTCATGTAACTTTTCATTAGCAGTCTGTTCTACATACACTCCCCTCCAAAAGTATTGGAATAGTGAGGCCAATTCCTGTGTTTTTGCTGTAGACTGAAAACATTTGGGTTTGACGTCAAAAGATGAATATGAGACAAGAGATCAACATTTCAGCTTTTATTTCCAGGTATTTACATCTGGATCTGATACACAACTTAGAAGATAGCATTATTTGTAACGGAACACCAAATTTTTAGGTGAGCAAAAGTATTGGAACAGATAGACTTAAAATAGATTAAAGTGAATAAGACTTAATATTTAGTTGCAAATCCTTTGCTTGCAATAACTGCATCAAGCCTGTGACCCACTGACATCACCAAACTTTTGCATTCTTCTTTTGTGATGCTTTTCCAGGCTTTCACCGCAGCCTCTTTCAGTNAACCTTTACCAAAGTGATGGAAAGGCTAAAGTTTGGAGAAAGAAAGGATCTGCTCATGATCCCAAACATACAAGCTCATCTGTGAAACACAGTGGAGGTAATGTCATGGCTTGGGCTTGCATGGCTTCTTCTGGGACGGGCTCATTAATCTTCATTGATGATGTAACACATGATGGCAGCAGCAAAATGAACTCAGAAGTCTACAGAAACATTTTGTCTGCCAATTTAAAGAAAGATGCAACCAAACTGATTGGGAGATCCTTCATCGTGCAGCAAGATAATGACCCAAAACACACTGCCAAAACAACAAAGGAGTTCATCAGGGGCAAGAAGTGGAAGGTTTTAGACTGGCCAAGTCAATCTCCAGACTTAAACCCTATAGAGCATGCATTTTACCTGCTAAAGAGGAGACTGAAGGGAGTAACCCCCCAAAACAAACAACAACAGAAAGAGGCTGCGGTGAAAGCCTGGAAAAGCATCCCAAAAGAAGAACGCAAAAGTTTGGTGATGTCAATGGATCACAGGCTTGATGCAGTTGTTGCAAGCAAAGGATTTGCAACTAAATATTAAGTCTTATTCACTTTAAGTCTATCTGTTCCAATACTTTTGCTCACCTAAAAATTTGGTGTTCCGTTACAAATAATGCTATCTTCTAAGTTGTGTATCAGATCCAGATGTAAATACCTGGAAATAAAAGCTGAAATGTTGATCTCTTATCTCATATTCATCTTTTAACGTCAAACCCAAATGTTTCCAGTCTACAGCAAAAACACAGGAATTGGCCTCACTGTTCCAATACTTTTGGAGGGGAGTATACAAAGCGCTGGCATCCTGCCGGCACAGCAGGTTTAAGGTTATAGCAGGATTTGTCAGCCTGATCAAAATCGCTAGTTCTTCAAAGGATATTCGGGTTTTGTACTTTTCATTACATGTTTCATTTAAAAAACAGGGTGCTTGGTTAGCCGTGCTGGAGTAAGTATTCATATCCTTTACTTAACTACTAAAGTTAGCAATAGTATTCAAATTTCTACCTAAGTAAAAACTCTGAATTATTATTAGCAAAATGTACTTCAGTATCAAAAATACTGCAACTAAACGTTTTGCAGAATGACCCCCTTCAGGCTGTTATATTATTGGTAATTATTATTATGCTTTGAAGTGTAAACAGTATTTTGTAGCTGGTTGTGGTGGACCAAATTTTAATCATTTTCAATAATATTGGGTAGTTAAATCTATGACAGTGCATCACTTAATAAGTTAATTGAATGTTTTGTATGTAAAATCTTTATCTGTAAAGCAACTAGTAACTACAGCTACCAGATGAATGTAGTGGAATAAAAAGTTCAACATTTCCCTCTGAAATAGTGCAGTAGTATGAAGTAGCATGAATTGCCACCTAAATATTCAAGTGACGTACAAATGCCTCAAAACTATGCGTGCTACTGTTGTTTAGTATGTTACACAGCCTCTCAAAAATTGTTATCTCACATTATGTTTCTTCTCTTTAGCCTTCGTCAGTCTGTAAAAACATTGTGCACTACGGGTCTTTACAATTTTTACTTTTTTGTTGTTGTTGTTGTTTTTTCATGTGAATACACAATGCAGTTGTGCAGTTTCATATTAGCCTCTCGGAGGGGACTGACCGTACAGTGACATCACGTACATGTTCTCAGTCAGACAGAAGGAAGTCACCTGAATCGTTAAAATCAAGCAGAGCTGAGATAAAAACACAGGGGCTGCAGGAGGAAAGTGTTTGATGATAGTCACTGATGAAAGTAATGTGTTTGTTCCTGCCTTTTCGCTTCAGGCCACTGTATGTGTGTGTACTGTATGTGTGTCTCTACGGACATCAGACAGCTCTTAGCTTCATCCACCCACAAACATACTTTACATCACTGTAGGCACCATACAGTCTACAAATTTACCCTCAGTATTTCAATCTGAGCAGCTCCTTCCTCAAAGGAATAAAATGTCACCTATTGAAGCTTTTATACGACACATCATGTATCACCCTGTGCATTGCACACTCTCAGCCTCTTCTCTCTCTGTCTCTCCTGCCTGGCGGAGGAGCCTGTCCTTTGTGAAGACAGCGCCATGTAAACAATAGGAGGCTGCGGTAATTGCGGTTCCACTTGATTTCACCTCTATAGAAGCAGGCAAGCAGCTCTGGGGAAACGGGATGGACAGAGGGAAGAAGAGAGGTGGCAGGAAGTGCGAGGCTCTATACTTCACCTTCTCAAAATGCCACAGAGCTGTTGTCACATCCATGTTTATGCAACCCAAATCAGTTCACTGTTAGTCCAGGACTACTTTATCCGCTGTCTGTATGTCGTTCAAAATAACATGTCCCTATTTTAAGGGATATTTGATGTGAAATTGATTATTTGTACATATTTCATAGTAATTTTTTGTCATTATCTTTGGTGCTCAGCACTCAACACTGCACTTTCCAGAGATTGCCTGAAATCAAATCCATTTTTTGTAGTACTCTGATATCTTTTTCCATTGGACTTTCTCATGGACAGATTAACCACCTATGGGGCCCCCGAGGCAAAAAATAGCTGCTGAACCCTCATTAACCCACTGCCCCTCCTGCTCTTACTGCAGTGTGTACAGTTTTTCTATGCTGGAATAAGAACTGACCCCTGATTTGCTGCATGGTAATTTGATTAAACACAATAATTTAGGAATGCAGTATGTAGTATCGAGGCACGAAACAAAATAAACAAAGATTTTAAAACTAAACCTCCGGGCCCTTATCATGTCAGTTGATAATGTGCTTAGTGGTGCGTATTCCCAAACAAATGTTCAATTTGCAAAAACCAGTTGTCACACAGTAAGCCAGGAGCTTTCAGGTCCACTAGTGTTCTGGGGCCCTTGAGCATTTTCCTGCTTTGCCTGGCTGGTAATCTAGCCTCTGACTTTCTTTTCAGGAGGTTTGAGGTGCAGCTATAAGTGCTCATGCTAACAAACCCATTTTTGCTTATGTTAATCAAAAAAAAGTATTATTTCAGAGGCAATAACACTGCCTAAAAGACAAGGTGTGTGCAGCTCTGAGCGTGATCACTATGAGGCTACACTCGACTGTACGCTGTGTTCTATGCGACTTGGTTGAGGTGAACAGAGACATAGCAATTACAGTTGAACAAATGTAAAATTTGTCTCAAACTCCAAAGCATCCTCATCCAAAGTGATCGAAACCTTCCTGTATATCAGAAGATGTTTCCTTGTAAAGACCTACTTTTTGAGGAATGGAAAAGCTTTACTGGCTATTGGATGAATAAACCCAAGAGGGACATTTATAAAATAGATATTTATTTTCAAGGAAAAATGTGGATTATTGTATAACAATGTGTTTAGTTTAGACTCCAGTTTGCTACACTGTATGATACCGGTGTTTACCCTCAGTCTTTATGGTGCAGTGCAAGCAGAACTCAAGTGATTTCCCCTGTGGAAGGTCATTATGATCTCTGACTTCATGTGTTGGTGGATAATAGTTGTCTGCCATAGGTAATTGTGGAAATGGTTGTCCGACTCACACTGTGTACTTACCTTATGATCTCTGGGTTTTAGAGGAATTGTTTTCTGCATTAAGCAGGTGCTGATAAGACTCGCAGTTCCAGATAAAACTGCTGGAATGAGAGGTTTAAGGTCCTTTCTTCCTCTCAACTCCATCCAGTAAATAAATCCCAACAGCAGGTTCAGCTCAGGTCTGGAGATAAAGTGTAGTATAGCCATTTCAGATTGAATTCCTCATCTATTAGAAGCTGTAGCTTTGCACACTGTATGACTGGGTGAAGACACTGAAACTCTATAATAGATTTAAGAGCTCAGTGACTGCCAAGCTGCAGCTCTTTATACTCTTCTCAGTGGACTCGAGACACTGCGGTGTAAGAACAGTTACAATATATCGTATATTAGTCTATCACAAACATTGGTACAAATAGAGGTTTCTGTACAAAAATGTTTTTTCAGGCGGAATCATGTATTGACTCTTATTTTTCTTAATTTCAAATAAAATATCCTATTTTTTGGTTATTATTTATAATGAGGTTAAGCAAAATTTGCCAGTGAGCTATTTTCCCATGATAACATTTCACTCACCATCTCTGTTGTAGAGATTTGGGAAACGTGAACTCTGGCAGAAATTACATAAATTAAGGCAAGGAGCCTCCTACAGCTCAACAGAAATGGTCTCAAAGTCCAGCCAACCAAAGACTGTTTATTGTCATTCTATATTCATAACGATAAGTGATAGTAAAGTCAATTGTTTAACTGTAAAATATCCTGACCCAGTACATAGTCTTTGTTGCTTTCTGATGGATCATGGATTTTTAATGTTAAGTGTTTATGTAAAAAAGGAAAAACAAGCAATGAGTGTTTGTTTTTTAAACTTTTATAATATCAATATTGATTTAAAAATCAATCAAGCTCTAATCAATATCGTTAGTCTGTTCACCTCCGACTCCTTTATTGTTCCTTTAGCCAACATAAACACATGGTGGTATTTTAACTGTATTGATTGAACTGAGCAGATTTAAGCATTTGCTTTCAGTCGACTAATCTTTTATTCAGACAGCAGCCACATCACGTGCTGCTGCCTTGATCCTCTAATGTATATTTCCGCTATCCTCATCTGCACTCTACTGATCAATACTTGACTTTTTTATTTTCCTATCAACCTGCTGTTCATAGACAATATGCTCCGGCTCTGCTGTATGGCTGATGAAAAGAAGCTGCCATTAATTTCATGCATCGGTTGCTACATATATTCTCCAAAATACTAGCATTGGGAAAGGCTGCATCCCCCCCAAGACACATTATATGTTTAATGAAAATTTGATCAAATCCAATTCCAATTATACATGTAATGAATGTGGAGCTCAGGTGTGACGAGCCTGGAAACCTTGGCAACCCTCCCTGTATACATTAACTCTTCAAAAATGGAGGTCACGCTGTCGGGCTGGCTCAGCACCAGCCAATTTAATAAGCCCATCAAGCACAGTTTGGGAAGGAGTCAGATAAGTTTTCCTTAGTCCTCACTTTCATCCATTTGTAATTGGCTCTGAGAAGCTGGTGTTTATATTTAGCATCCTCATAAAGGTTTGATGTAAGGAGTGTTTCTTCCTGCTCATCGGCGGACTGCACAACCATCCAGAGTGATGATTGTCCTCACGTTACGCTGTTTTCCTGTAAGCTTTTGTCTCCTCTTCTGAGATGCATTGTTTTCCTGTTCCCCTGGCTGAATACACAAGGAGACATGTGGAATAATAATGCACTGTGGCTATGGGATGGATGTTCACTGACAGAGCACATTAATGGAACATGCTTTTATTAATGTGAATTGCAGCCTAAGCATCTTTATTGCCTTGAGCTGTATATTTCATTGGACAGTAAATTAATTGCATTATAAAGCCGACTCTGTGCTGCAGCTACACACAGAGAAGATATGAACTGGGTGGTCAGGACACTATAAAACAAACCGAACGCTACTAAACGGCACTAAAGCTGTCATTCGTGATGTAAATGAACATATTTGCAGCATAATGAGAAGCACTTTAATAACATGTGACTGTAACACATACACCCACTCAGCAGCTGCGCAGATTTCTCTTGTGGTGTCACTTTTCTTGCTTCCCTGACCCATTTTATTGCAAAATGTGTTTATTTCATCGTTTTAAGTAATAAAGGTAGTTAAAAAGTAAAGAAATTGCAACATCTGTACTTCATTGCTTGATCAGGTGTTAGAGCAAGAAACTCTACTTTATAAACAAGGTCCCATTACCTGTGAATGCGTGTGTTTTGATGCATGGGTGAATGAGAGGCATATTGATGAGATAAGAAGCAGTCTTTAAAAGTCACCAGAATACATAAAGGTCCCTAATTCTACACTGCCCTATGCAAGGAGCCGTTTAAGCCCGGTTTTGGTTTAATAAAATGGTAATAATAAAATCTTCTTGTTTCTGAGCACACACATGGTTTGTATGCAGTAGTATTGAGAAGCAGCTGCGTAAAGTGGAATTCATTGACTGGTGGGTCAAAAGAAAACAGCCTCTTGAACTCCAGGTGGATTACTGCAGGAAAATCAGAAATTTTCTCCAACTAATTTTATGGTAATCCATGTCCTCCAGGCTAAATGCTATGACAGGCAATCAATATTTTTTCCCCCGTGATACAGGACAGATCTCTGCTGAGTTCACATCACGTCAAGGTGAGCAGCAAGGCCGAGGCAGAAAGTGAGCATGACGACTTTGCATTGGCAAAAAAAAAAAAGACTGAAAAAACCCTTGAAAAATCCTGCCGTGCTCTGTTCTTTTTTTTTATGAGCTTGTCACTGGTCATTAAATTTCACATTACTGAAGTGTTCTGCTTGACATTATGGAATGAGACGATGGTAGGCGCTTAAGAGATGAGGACATGTTTTAGAAATTTATTATGCAAAGTAAAAGTGAATCATGAGGTGTTGGTTTTACTCATACATCCCCTAATACATACTGAGTCTCTCTCTTTTGTGAAGTTTTAGAGACCATTTACAAAAAAGGTTCTGAAAAAAGAAGAGAAGACAGATGAATTCTGAGAAAAGAAATGTCAGCGGACATCATTTCTACAACACGAACAACACTGACTTCAGTTTAGTTTCTCTGTGAGATGAAAAACATAATGTGAATTGACGTCGCCAATCCAGTTTGAGGTAAATATGTGTAATCAGAGAGTGTAACAGAAAACCAAAAGACAACTATAAATAGGCATCAGACAAAAAAAGGTATGAAAAGAAAACGTGTTGTGTTGAGATTTACTGGCAGGATGAGAGATGGTTAGTATGGAGAAAGAGCTTTTAAAGGCTCTGGACAGATGCCACTCAGCCAGCTGACAACATTAGTTAGTTGGTGCACACAAAGGAAACTTGTTTACTAAACTGTACTGGACATGTGCCCCCCCCACCCACACACACACACATACACACACACACATAGCCCGCCAAAAGTCTCTCTTCAGAATCAAAAATCTGCCCCCTCAAAATGATCTCCATGATTAAGGTGGAGTATTTAAAGCCTCTGTTCTTAGTTTGTCGTGGTGTGATTGGTTTGCACAGCACGCAAACAAGTCAAATGTAAGAATGTTGTGATCTTGTGGAACTAATGATTATTTTCATTATCGATTAATCTGACGTTTATTTTCTCGCTTAATCGACTAATTGTTAGTCTATAAAAGTGTCCATCATGGCAATGGCATTCAGTTTATTATCATGGAAGACTAAGAAAACCACTTGAACCAATGGTTGAGCCATGAATAAACTGTAATTTGACATGATAGACACATCAGATTTAACACAGAATGATCCCTTTCAAACATGACGCAAACATATAAAATTGGCAGAACATTTGTGCAAGATGCTTGTTTTAAAGGAGCTACAAAATCTATGGGTTTTTTTTGTTTTGTTTTTTATCATTTTAGGCCAAACTGATTCTGAATCTCCTATTGTGTCTGGCTGAAAAGTAGTAGTATTTTGAGTGAGTGAGGTTTCTTAACAGTATAAGCAAAATCCCTGCTGTGTCTTAATATCCTTACTGAGATGTAAACAAGCAAATTTGGTTGTTTTATAGTAATTACAGCCCGTCATGTCTTTTCTTTTTTAAAGTAATGATTATCTCTTATGACACGCATGCTCAAACATATTATGATGCACTCGACAAAATGTTATAAATTATTAATTTTATCCTCCATACTTCAACACAGATTACATTTAATTTCACACTGTGTCAGAGCTACTTAAGATGCACCATCAATAGATTTACGTTTCAATAAATATTTGAGGCATTTGGCTTCCTGTCTTATCCAGTGTGAGAACAACAGGAAGCTTAAATTATAAGATTGCTAGCATGGCAGCCAAGTAGATGTGAAGAGCCATAAATCACAGACGGAAGTGGAAAAGAATGTAAAACAGAGAACGTTTGGTAAACATATGAAATATATAAAAATTTAATACTGCAAAACAGGTCACTGCCTTCCAAAATAATTCATATGACAATTTTCTGATGGCACTCTGCACTCACACAACTTTGTCAATGCCTGCCAAAACTGTGACAAATGAGTGTTGATTCACAGGACTGTTTTCTGATCTGCCACCTCTGTGGTTAAGATTTCTTTAGACTTAGGCAACTAAAAGTAGTTGGTTAAGTTTAGTGGAAGATTGTCATTATGGTTAACAGAAAACAACGCTGACTGTTTGTAGGAGACGGGATGAAAACCGTGGTTCTGGCCGACAGACAACAGGCAAGTATCTGACCAAATGACCAATGCTGTTGTTTTTCTGAGACTTTTGACTTTTCTGAGACTTGACTGATATATTATTGACATTATTAGATTGTTAATATTGATGCATAAATGTGTAAGCAGTATTTTACTGTTGTAGCCAGTTGAACTAGGTTTAACTACTTCATATACAGTTGGGTAGTCTAGTCCTGTGGTTCCCAACTTAAGGGATGGGCCCTCTTCATGGTTCACAAGATAAGTCTGAGGTGTCTAGAGATGATTAATGGGAGAGGAAAGAAGAAAAGGTTCTGCTACACAAATCTTTATTCATTTTTTTTTTCTAAAATCTTAACTGTCATATATGAAATATTGGATCATTTTACTTATTTGAGCCTCAGAATGTATTTAAATGAAACCATCTAAGAAGTTTGGAGGGGAAGACAGTTGACGAACGGCCCTAATACTACGTGTAACTACACACTGGTATTTTGTAAAGGGTCCCAAATCAAAATGGTTGTAAACCACTGTTTTAATCTTTAACAACATACTGCATTTTTTCTGTTTTCTGTAAAATCTTTATCTGCAAGGAACTACAGCTGTCATATAAATGTGGTGGAGTAAAAAGTACAATATTTATCTCTGAAATGTAGCGGAGTTGAAATATAACATAGCAGAAAATGGAGAAACAACATTGTGCTTAAGCTCAGTACTTGAACAAATGTTACTGTACACCACTGCTTCCTCACAGATTATTTTGGCGTTTAATTTGGACTGAATATGAAGTGTATTTTACAGGCAGTCATGATTATATGCAAAGTCGATGTGAAGAGGCGAGTGGACCCAAATTATTAGCTGTGGAGGCAAATAGTTGTCCGTGAATTGAAAATGTTTCAACTTGAGCAGAAAATTAGCATTCATCCTGAGGCTTTATGACACCACTTCACTTACAGAAACAAAAGGCAAAAGGAGAGAAACTGGAGAAAAACTAGAATTCCTGTTGGGTTTTTACTGTTAGTAAATAATATTTTGTAAAAATAAAGTAAATAAAGCTAGGCAAATACCGGTAGTTATTCCGTGTTCAATCTGAAGCACCTTCTGTAGTGAAAGTGTAAATCTTTGCACTGTTGTGGCCTGAAAAGGTCAAACAATAAAGTAAAAAAAAGGTGCACTTATTTTTGCTAAAAATCCCATAATGCAATGCTCCACCTTTGGTAGATGTGTAAATTATGTGACACTACACTACACTTTCAGTGTCCAAAATATCAATTTACTGCTCACTAAACTATTAACCTTATAAGGAACAGTAAATGACTGATTTCGGACACAGCTCTAGTTCTGACCTTGTCCTCGTTAGTGAGAAACATATTGTTTGTTCCAGTAGTTCTGTGAAACGGAAAACAACCTCAGTCATCCTTCTGTTCCTCCCATTATCCTGCGTTCTCCGCTGTGTTGACAGTGCAGAAGCCATAGTGAGTGTGACGACCGCTGTCCGTGGTCCTGATGATCAGTCACTACGCATGATTAGCCCGGCACTTTGGGGGGTCACCTCAACATGTCCAGGCCTGACACCACATCACTCTATAATCATCACTAATTATATCCAAACCTGACAGAGACAGGCAGCTTGCTCAGATGAGGCTGTTGTAATCTCCAGTAGAATCACAGAAGTTATCACTGTCAATGTAATAACTTTCCAGTGACATGATCATTCATCATTGGGTTAGCTTATTGTATTGTAGGAAAAAAAATCCCCCCTTGGATACTCTAACTGGTAGATCGTATCAATCTTTTATGGTTTATACATTCCATTAATTATTCTGTGGGAGTTGTAATTTATTTTTCAGTCCACCCACCGTAAGACAGCTAACACAGCTGATTTTTGAAGCCAGTCTAAAGGTGCATTAAAATGCAGTTCCCCTATTGGCCAGTGGGGGATGGCCAAAAGAATGTTCCCGAAAGACATAAATTCCTGAAATGTTATATGTAAGCTTCATTAAGCTTCATTTAAATTAACATTTAATCAAATGACTCACAATGTCAAACAGCCCTTCAGCTAATCCAGACAATGAATTACCCCATACAGTATAAGCACTACGTAGCCCACTGTGGCTGCAGTATTCAAAAATACAATAATTTATTACGTCCGTAGACTGAAAGGCATCAGGCAAAATTAATGATGAATTTCACGATTTCTCTTTCACAGTTTGTGATCCAACGCACCTGTCTACAGGACTTTATGGAATGCAGAATTTTGTACTTTTGTAAGTTTTACTGTAGTACAAAAATGGTTTGGACTGGTTCACAACTTGCTGGGAACTGCTGCTGAGCAAAGATCCATAAATGCGTTTTTCTTATAACTGTAAACATATAACCAATATAAAGCTAAATACACTAATGAATATAAAGCTAAATATACTAAACAACTAAGTGGACTGACCGTGTCGGCTAGTGCACCTGCATGTGCAGCAGCACAAAGTGCGAAAGGGTTGGATGAAGTTGAATATAGATAGGAGGGTGTGGTAATAAACTCTCAGCCAGCCAGAGCTGTATAGCTCTGAAACTGCTCTGCCAATCACAGTGACGCATGATGACAACAAAATGAAAAGGTGTATGGGGGTTATTTTATAGCAGCCTGCACATGATTTAATGAAGGTAAACACAGTGGACGTCGTGCGTAATGGCACTGCTCTCTAGTGCAGCACATTTTCAATCAAAGGCTGCAGATTTATCAGGGATTGAATGAACTGAAGGAGAAGCTGGTGTGGACAGATACTGTAATCACTCATATTATAGATCACTGCAGACCAATTTACCGACATTACTGCTTTAACCACATTAAACATTAATTTTCGATTGATTTGATTTAAATGCATCTACTTGCTGGGGAGTGTTTCAATAAAATAGTTTATTTGTGTTTTAAGCATTATTCTGTTGTCGCTGCATATTTGTTTCAAATATTTTTTGTTTGTTGTTGATACAATCATCAGATCGGCAGCTACATTGCTCCAGAACCAGTCGTGGTTCTGAGATGTCAATTCCCAACGAAAAGTGTAAGACGCCACCAAAAATATATAACCTGTGCACTGTGCGTTCTGCACTAGGCACCAATATACCATGCACACGGGCAAAGCTAATTTCAAGGTCAGGAAAATACCAAATTGCCAAAGCGCTGCTTGCGCTGGTCGTTGCGCCACCACGAAAATAGAGCCCCTGTGTTTTAGGAGGGATTTATTGCTTATTCAGCTTGGCACCTTTTCACTTACTCATTATCAGTCAACTCAGCCACTGCATCTGTCTGTTTATACTTTCAACTCCATAATTTGAAATTGGCCAGCGGACATTAAACAGCATTAAAAAGCAGCCGTGGCCGTCAATGTTTTGATTGTGTTGCTCTCCCCTCCATCAGCTTAACAGCCATTAGCACACTGAATATTTAATCATGTAACTCTTCCTCTATTACTCTACCATTAATGTAGACTACTTTTCATATCCCCTCACATAAACTCTTACACATCCAACCAGCACTGTTGACATTCACCTCCACTTTATAGTTCAGTGTGGGGAGGAAATCCTTGGGAAGAGAAAAGCTAAATAATTTCTCCTAGTTGCTTCAGGGCTTCATGAGCACCACTCATTAATTAAGGGGAATGTATTAGTCATGACTCCCACCAAAGCTTTTGCATATTAATGAGGAGTGTGTTTTACTTAGTGTGTACCTTGTGAGTGGAGGCAGCCTCAGGCCAGGTCCTGACTGGCACTTAAAGACACAGTTCATGGTTTGATATAAAAAGACACTTCAGCAGTGCAGCTCTGTTTTAAATCCCCACCACAGCATCATCAAAGATTTCTGTTTAATGTATTGTTCATAATCATCGAAAATCATGTTAGATTCTAATTGAAGATGCATTAACTGTATCTTAATCAGTTTAATAAGCCCCGCAGCAAGACTTGATATCAATAAACACGTTGCCAAAAATCAATTAATACCATATTTATATGCAACAGAGAGATCCATAATTATTATTTCGTGTTGTTATAATTATGTTCTTTTTAAAAATGTATGAATCAGTTTTCCCTCTTTCTGTAATAGCGCATTGCCACTTAAGTAGGGTTACGGTTCCTCAGGTCAACTCCAGAGCAGCGTAATTCAGATCTTTCAGTGTGGGACTAAGAAACTAAAGCTAACAGAAATCAGTCATTATTATTCAGTATTGAAGACAGGAGCAGATATACGCCAGTATACGTCCACTCATATCCTCAGTATGTTCGAAACACTCATATTTTGCCAAACAGTGACCAAGTACAAGTGCAGTTAGCTGCTTATATTTACCATTTGCGATCAACATAAGCAAAAATAGGTAAAGGGGAACAGCTCATTAAGCTAGCAAAAACCATATTTTGCCAAATGAAACATACATCACTGTGGCAATTCATTGTACATACAAGCTACAAACATGCTTTGATCATGCACCAACTGCTGTACTAAACCCACCTCTTATCCCCTCTGGCCTCAAGCTAATAGCAAACATATATAAGTCAAAAGAGCAGTTCATGGTACCCAGCAGAATATAAAACACTGACCCTGAGCATGTACGGTACATACAGTATTGTAGTGTACCACCGTGTTATTAGTGAGTCAGCGTTTCATGTATGAAACAAAACTGGCTGTATTTTCATACTGCTGACCATGCACTGTTTTCTATAATAAAATAGAATGTATTTAGGCCATGTTACTTTCAATTCAAGGATACGGAGAGAAATGTTAAAATTGCACTTGCAAGGTCTGTTGAGAACTCGACTGATATGATGCTCGTTTCTGCAGTGTTATTGGTTCAGTTTGCATCTCCACAGCCGTCTGGAGCCAAAGCCTTTTAAACAGACAAATCATGCGTTGTTAACTGCTTTGATATTTGTAATGTTGCATTGTTTTGATTGCTTATAATAAGTGGATAGGAACCATTAATCAACTTTAATTGAAAGATATTACATAGCAAAAAAGCACAGGACATGATATTTTCCTGTTGTTTTCAACAGAAATCCTCTCTCTGATGTCCCCCAAGTGAAGGATATGGGTAAAGCTGGATTTATAGTTTACACAAGGGGAGTCGTGCTGTAGATACCTGTGGCGTAAGCTTTGATTTATAGTTAAGTCTTTGGCTATCACTCATTGATAGCACCACCGCAACACTAGACGGATCTATCGTACATGATCTGCCTTAATTATATCCCCCCCATTATTTGTGTTTACATTCTGTTATTTACTTTGTGATGGTAGAAATGTTCATTAGACAGTAGCAAATTTGAGTCCAAGTTTAGCCATTTACTGATATTATATTGGGACACTGGGAAATATTGAAGCAACCATTTTCCATTAGTAGATGTAAACTCTGGGATTAGCGGTCTGGAAGCTCAACTTGGTTACATGATTTTGTTAATGTTAAGTGTTGATTTATTTCTTGATGTTATGTCTCATTAATCAGTAGTATCTAAGCCAACATCATTAGGCTAATTGATGCTGATACTAAGCAATCAGTAAGCACACCTGGCATATTATGCAAGCTGTTGCTCCTAACAGCTCTACCACCCGACAGTGGTCAAATAAAACTAGGCTAGAAAAAGCAATTGTGCTTTTGTCATTGTTTGACGTGACCTTCATGTTACAGAATTGACTTCATATCCATTTTGAACTTGCCAAGCAGAACTGGTGTTTGGAAACATGATTTCAGAAAGCTGGCTGTTGACGGAAGAAAAGCTCAGCTGTGGCCTCGTTTTCTCAGCCAACTAGCTTGTTGACTGTCCTCTCATCAGTGGAGTTTCCGTGGCTGCTCAGCTCAAAAAGAAAGGATTTTTCTAACGACCTCTCCATCCTTCACACAACAAACACACACATACACACAGATATTCTGACTGTGGAGTCTCTCTCTCTATCTCTCCCTCAGAGCATGACGAGTGCGCCAGCGGCCAAAATTTGTGTGATGAGAACGCCATCTGCACCAACACCATCAGAGGACACCTGTGTACCTGCAAGCCGGGCTACGTGGGCAATGGCACCATCTGCAGAGGTGAGTTCCTGCCCTGGAACAGCCCTCCAGACACACAAACAAATACAGCCCAGATCTTCCTCCACATTCTTTGATGGTGGCTGATCTTCTGCTCTGTAACATCATGGTCGGTCTGGTTCACTCCTCCTTCACATCACCTAACCAGGCAGCAGCTGCCACAGAGATGATGAAAATTGATTCTGGACCATTTTCAGCCTGCTTTTCCACGTGTGCCTCCTCTCCCTTGCTGCTCACCCTGCTCCCTGTTGACCTGTTGCCCCGCCCGGTTGGCCCTATATCATACAGATGGGGGAGGAAGGAGGGCAGAAATGAGAAGTGTTTTTGTGACGTGTGTGTGGTTGTGTGTGTTGTACATACAGTACTAACTGTTGAACAATATATATACAAAAAATCTAATCTCTTTATAAAAGCCTCCTTTTAGCTTACTGCATAGACATTTAGAGTGTTCTTAGTACTCCAGTGTAATAGCTAAAGCACTTGTTGGTTGTGTGCTCATGTTCAGAACATGAAAATGAGATAGTCAGTGATTGAATCAAAGCAGAAAAGTGCCTCAATAAAAGAAAATTAATACATTTTGAAATGGATACTCAACTCAGCATAGTGCAGTAAGCAGAAGACAAAAGTCTTTTAGACATCTAAGTAACATATCCTCTGCAAACACCTGCTTCATGTTGAAATATAGTAATTCAAATACTGTTCAAACAATAGTTATATGTAACCTGAGCTTACCACTCAACCCCCGAGGCACCCCTCATTCCCGATGATGACAAAGCGACCCTCAGACAGGCATGGTAAGTTGTTCTCAAAGAAACTCTCGCCATGACCCTTCGTAGCTTTGTATAGTTTCCCACATTTTTTTCCTGTAACATCTGACTTCAGAGGTGTGATGCACCTGTGAAACATCACTCAAATAGATGCAAATTGACAGTATTTTTTACCCAAAGTGCCATGCAGGCAATAGGTGCATAAAGCGACAGTTCCAGTATTTTAATGAAGTGCAGTCGTGCTTTTTTTTTTTTTT
>NTHP01000245.1:249904-279469 GCA_003416845.1 Oplegnathus fasciatus
ACACACACACACACACACACACACACACACTTTCACGCTCCATCTCTAAAGCCCTGTGTTTAAATTGGACACCGCAGAGATTGAGGATCCCAGGAGAGCTGTAGAAAAGGACAGCTAATTCTTCTCTACTCTCCTTCTCCCATCTCCTTCTTTATCTCCCTCTTCCTTTCCTCTTTTACCCCTCTTCCTTCCCTCTTTCCTTTCCTCTCCTTCATTTTTTACTCTTGTCCCATCTCCTTTTTCCTTTCTTCTGTCCTCCATCCTTACCCAATCTGTTCCTCTCTTCTCTTAACTTCCCTCCCCTCCTTCCGCTCTTCTTATCCTCCCTTTTCATTCCTTTCATCTTCTATCCTCCTCCCTTGCCCCCTTCCTTCCTCTCCTCTGTTCTCCTCTTCTCCTCCCTGTCTACCCTGCTTCTCCTTTCATCCTCCATATTCTTCTGGTCCTTCCTCTCCTTTCCTCCACGACTTCCTTTTCCTTCTTCCTCCCTTCCTTCTCTCTTTTCCTTCCCTTTCTTCTTCTCAACTTCTTACCCCCTCCTCTCTTTTCTTCTTCTCTCCTCCATCCTTTCATCTCCCTCCCCTTCCTCCCTTTCCTCCTCTGATTTCTCTCTCATTTTCTTCTCCGTCCTCTTCCCCCCCCCTCCTCTCTTTTCCTCCTCCTTTTTCTTTCCCTCTGCTCCCTTTTCTCCTCCCGTCCTTCCTCTTTTCTCCTCTCATCCTCTCCTTTGTTCCCCTTGTGCCTCTTGTCTCCCCCCTGTTTTCCTCTTATTTGTCTTCCTCATCTCTCCTCACCTCTCTTCTGTTATAAAACTGTTAATATGTAAAGTGGAGGAAGATTGCATGCGTTTGCTGTGGTCCCTCTGGAATGCATTCCCTGTCTTCATCACAAGCCTGTGCTGTCTGTGGATAATGCCCCACAGAAAGCACCAGTCAACAGTACGAGATTAATTTTATCCATTTAAACATGGCTTGTAATTTTAAAGTAAAATTACAATACAGTGTAGACATTATCAGCAATAATAAATTTAAAAATAAAGTATTTTTAAATTATTTCCCTTTACATTGTGCACCCCAGTAAAAATAATAAAAACCTTAAAATGTTACTTTACTGTCGCCATCACTGCAGGTATTTATCATAGCAGTTATGACAATGTGCCTTCTGAAATCAGATTTTTTTTCTTACAGCAGGTTTGAGTTTTCTCATGCGTCTGGATCTAAATTCTGCTGAAGTTCCTTCAAGTTACTGAACTGGAGACAACCTGTGCTCCCTCTGATCTTATGAGAAATTTCAAAGCTCTGTGTGTGTGTGTGTGTGTGTGTGTGGGTGTGTGTGTGTGGGTGTGTGGGTGCTTGTGTGTGCTTGTGTGCGTATGGAGGAGAAATACACAAATTCCATTTAGCTTTATCAAATTACCAGCAAAGTAATCATAAGTTGAACATTGCCAGTTAATTATTTGGATATTTGCATTTTCATACCTCAGATTGTTGACAACAAAACACTGTTATATTTAATGTACACTCAGCTCTGAGCAGTTGAGAGGTAATCAGTGGCAATCAGTGTGTAACACATTTTTTGAAAGCTGGCAGTCAGCCAAAGACAAATTCACTTGCCAATAAACAGCATCAAATATCGATCAGTTTGTTTATGTGGCACGCTAATTCCCGAAAATGAAATTTTATATCCAAACGTAACATTTTGCCATTGCAACTTGGCACAGCCTTTACATTTGTGCCTGTAAATTGAATGTTGATGACTAACAGGATTGGTTTGAAAATTTACTACATTGCATCTGCGAAGTGATTCTGTTGCTTCTCTTTGAACCACTTTAGAGGGGTGAGGGAAGGAAAAGATTATGCAAAGAAGAAAATAAAGTGTTGAAGTGAGGAGCAGATGAGGAGCAAAATATGGACTAACACATCATCCACAAATGAGGCTCCTCCCTGTGGCCCTCTGGCTCCTGCCCCAGGCTGCTACAGATGGGATGCAGTGCAAAATCACCCTGTCTCTCTATGCCAAAATCTGTGTCCATCTCTTTATGTCAAACAGTTTCTCTCTACATGTATACCTCATTTGCAGAAACTGATTTCTACTCACTGTAAGCTTACATCTGAGACACCAAAGACTCAGTTTACCTTAACAATATGTTTAGATTTTAAAGTTTGCTAGAAGGGGATGAGAGATAATAGGTAACAAATGAACTAAATCCTGAACATTTGGAGATATTACATCCTTATATTAAACTAGACATCGGTACATGGGGGAAGAAAATGCTGTGTGCTTGATTCCGCTGAAAATTTGCAGCTGGAATATTGAAAGCAGCGTAAATGACTTAAAATGCTGATTATTGGTTGCTTCTGAAATGTATTTGTACGAGAGTAATATTACAAATTGAAGCTGTGGCTGAAGTTGAAACAATAAAAGAGGCTGAAGTGGCATTTGAAGTGAAAGTCCTGAAAGGGGTTGAAGAGTCAGATGAAGTGAAAGTGCTGAAAGGAATTGAAGTGTAAGTACAAACGTTAAGCTCTGAAAGCAGTTGAAGCACAAACTTCAAGCCCTGAAACCAGTTGAAGCGCAAACTGTAAGACCTGAAAGCAGTTGAAGTGTTGGTTGAGATGTGACATTTAGTTCAGATTGAGGGCTTAAATCATGCTCAAGTGTTTACCTTTACTGATTAGCAACATTGTATTGTCAAATGTATAAAGGTTTGGTCTTTATTATTATCATTATTTATTGGCATTATCAGTGTTTGTGAATATCAGAGCTACTCATTGTATGTTTCTATTACCCAGTTAGATCTAAAATTATTTAATGAATACATTTTAAAAATTAACTATTTTTTTCCCATAAGAAGTTGTTGTACTTTGTTTGTTTGACTGAAAGCATCATCTACAAATGTCTTATTTTTAAGCAAATACCACGATAATAATTAACCAAAAACAAGACGTCGACCGTACGATATAGTAGTGTTATGCAATGGAAGTAAAATACAAGTAAAATACTTCCATGTCCTTAAAGTGCTGTCAGGGTTGGTGGAGTTTCCCTTGAATACTTGCTCTAGGCAACTTTTATGAGCTGTACAGAAGGTTCTCGTTTTAACTCTGTGCACGACATGTTCTCTGTGTCTGTCTCCGTGTTTCACTCTCAACCTGTCTCTACATCTGTCAAACCATTTTACTGTCTGTCTGTATGTCTCTTATGTACATTTGTCTCTGTCTTCTGTCTCCACTTCCATCTCCATCTCCCTCTCTGCTGCCCTTCCTTCCTGTGTAATAGAACACATCACTGCTCTGCTGACTTCTCTCCTCTGTGGTGTGTACTGTAGCTCAATGGGAGGTTAAGAGCATCTAAATATAAAGCCGATGGGAACAGAGTCGATCTTTTCACTGATCTTTTCATCTTCTCCCACGTTGATCCGTTCCTCAGGGTTGCCTGTCTTTTTCCAGTGGGTTCATATAGCTGCCACAGATCCACTGTTGGATCCTTGTGATGGTCCTGGTGATTTCTTTTCTGAAAAGCTTTACTCCAAAGGAAAACACTGAACAGCTGACCTAACGATGAACTCCCAGTTCACGCCTTGTGAAGTACATACTACTTCTTTGCCAAAACAGCCAATGTAAGGTCCTGCAGAGTATGCGGTTGGGTTAGAGTTGACCCATTTTGTAAAACACGGAGTGCTACAAGTTTGCTTCAGTGTGACTGTTTAGGATATGTAACAATATGGACAGTAGCAGCAGGGAGGGAAAAGTGTTGCTTTCATCAATATGTATATTCAGGCGTCTAAGTTGGGCTAGATTTATTTGAAAACTGCAAGTGTTTTAGACATCCAGGTTATATATAACTGTTGTCAACAACAACTCAGTGATTATATTTGAACATGTATTTAGTCTCTGCTTCACACTGAAATATAGTCATTTAAACACAGTTACATGTAACCTAGATGTTTAAATAACTTGTCTTTTGACCTGCAAATCATGCTTGCTAGCAGTGTCGTTCTTTAAAAAACCTACACGCACCCAATCTTCATCCTGCCCTTCGATACTGCATCATGTCAATAACAAGTTATTGTAGCAAGCAGGCATTTTGTCTGGTGAAATTATAAGAGATAAACGAAAATTTGTGGAGATATCAGAAGTAGTATAAAGCAACACTGCATGCATTCATCAGTGCTACACTGTGCTCTGTGGTCACTTTAACTGCTCCTTTAATCCAGCAGGCTGTTAATTTTATGCACATTTACTGGTCACAGACTATCAGGTAGCAACAAACACAAACTCTGGTTGTTGTTTCTGTCTGAGGACACATTACTGTAAATGCCCCATGTGACATTTTCCGTGATGTTGTTTCAGTAGGTTAGTAGGGCTGAGATAAGTGTAATTATGTAAAGCTCAGCAGGCCACAGGATTCTCCTGAGAGCTTGGGGATTATTTTAACTATGCGTGGATTAATTCCCATTTCCTCAGTGAGCAGAAACTCACAACTCTTCACAGTCTGGGCTGTCATAAAGTCTTCACGTATCCCCGTTGGGAAAATCCACAGACGGGGCAGAAGTGAAGCCCTGCAGAAAGTACTAAGTGCTCTCGTTTGCATTGTAATGGAAGGAAACAGAGGGAAATGTGAAATGCTGTCTGGCTGCTTTCCTTCCTGTGGCTGTAACAAAGATTGATGGAGTGTATGAGTGTGTGTCCTCTAGCATATTGTGCTTTACACCACAGGAAGGTCACCTGTCCACTTCACTGCCACAGATGAAGAGAATGGAGGGCTGTACACACACTTGTGCACACACTTGTGGACACACACCGGCTAACAAATAGCTTTATAAGACTACTGAGCTACAGGAATTATTGACTGTGTGCGAATGAAATGAGCTTTTATTACTTCTAAATAAAAAGGTCTTACTAGGCAGGTGATGAATGGGGTTTTAAATAGCATGTGCTCTCCATAAAAAGAGCTTCAGAGTCCTGGTGGAATAAGGTATTTCTGTGTTTACAGTTGGTTACTGCTGGTCTCAGATTAGACAGATAATCGTTTGAGTTTGGATAATGCATGCGCCTTCCTCTCGTGCCACTCTCAGGTCAAATGTTAAGATAATGCACGCTAATGTAAGACTTGTTACACATGTTACAGCAGTACAAGAAGCCTTTATATGTTATGTATGTGTTACAATACTGCCCTACAAAGCCAAAACACAGTAACTACGTGTTTGGTCAAAATTTAGTTAAAACAAGAATCAGACTTTTTGACATCTTACTTCATCATAAAAATTTTCAAATTAAATGAAAAATCAATTTCGATGTGCAACATTCTTAGTAATTGAGTTTGTTATACAACAAATGATATCATACCATAAATAAGACAGTATCTAAGACCCTGTTTACACCTGGTATTGACAGTCTTGGGCGGGCCCAAGTGGACAGCTGAGACACATCGCCCTTCACACCTGGTTCTATCATGCGTCTCCAAGCTGTCCAGTTAACTACTTGTGTTCAGATTTCGTTACTGCCTACGTCACGTCTGCTAGAAGGTCAAAGGGCCCCGCGCACAGTTATCACGTCAGTCTGTCGCCAGACAAACGACAGATTTGTTTGCACGGGCTAGCCAAGAAAACAAAAATGTTTTAAGAACAAATATACATGTACGGGCTATTCCAACTGTTGACATTTGCAGGACAAAGTCATTTGCGACTTACAAAAGAGCGCAGGACAAGACGCATTGATGACGTATTTTCCTGTTACGCCCCTGTCGGGGACGCATCAGGACGCATTAGCATTTACACTAGAACAGATATGTGGTCAAATGCGTCCCAGACCACCTCGGGAAGTGGTTTGAGTGATAGGATCACAATGTGTCCTAGTGGTCATTTACACTTGTATTTAGCACTGTCCACTTGTGATCCAATCGCCCAAGACGCATGTTAATACCAGGTGTAAGTCAAGCCCGAAGAGTTGAGATCATGGAAACAGAAAGATTTTTGACAGAACTTAATGTCGTTTGCACAGCACACAGGAACAAAATAACATCGGATAATGTAAAGGTGCATTCAAAAAGGCAATGGTGACAGTGACAGTTTTATCCTGTTGTTATTGTTCTCTCTGTGTTCTCCTCATTCCAACACCTTGATTTAGAGAGGCTCCGTTCCACATAAAGCTGCTAAATATGGAAGGTAACAAGTTTATTGCAGTTAATGAAAAACAAAATTGTACACAATAGAGGACTGTGTATGTGTTTGTGTGTGGGCGCTGAGGAGAGCAGCGAGATAATTAAAGGTCTGCAAGCTCTAATGAACGAAGTGCGTTGAATGATAGAAAGATGATGAAAAGTAGGTGGAAATGTGTTATATTTTTAAACTAGAGTATACTGTACTTCAATTCTAATATCAATGTAAATATTACAGAGGTCACCTATGTGATGCAGTGCAGTCAGAATTGGCAATTTTTTTGTTGTGTTCGCTCTATCCTGCAACACATTTGATTTTTTTTAAAAGTGAAACAACACAATAAACTAGCGCCACTAATGTTAACTTTACAGCAGATGACCAGTGTAGGAATTGTAACTGTTTTTTCACATAGTTTTGTCACACTGAAAGCACAGGGTAACAGTAAGATAAACTTAAATAAAGTCATCATATTTCAAATTTTGGTGTAAATTCTTTACAGTCAGTGACTACCTGAAGTCATTTGGTATCTTCCTCAGTGATGCTCTTCTAGCCCTCTACTGCAGCCATTCACTCCCTGCTTGTTTCAGAGCCTCCCGAGCTCAGTCACACCAGCACTACTTAAATTGACATTCTGGATCGAACTCAGTTAATTTCAGTGGAACCGCTGCGATCAGTGAATTCACTCACGGAGGCAAAGTAAATTTGCGCGGTGCTTTTGTGTAGATTTCAACTTTGGGAAACTTTGATACACAATTTCATGACGTTGACCAATTGCAAACTGTCTTCATAGTGTTGACCTTTAAGGGAACAGAGAGAACCAGAAAGTCAGCAGTGGAGGAAGTCATTACATTAGCTGAAGCCATTATATTAGCTGTTGCCTCATCCCAGTTTATATAACTTTGTTCTGCTAAATGAGAAGCAGCACCGAGCTTTCCTCTTTATAGGCTATCTACTTTGTCAAGAACAAAACTAGTGAGAACCAACGGTAGCAACTGTATGACCCGGCAGTTATCACTACATCACCAAATTTCCAGCACAAGCTATTTCGCAAGGATGTGCAAACTAATTTTGCTGTGTTAAATCAAACACACAACTACCTGTGTTAGGGTCAAGTCAGGACTGGTCTGTATGTTGGGCTCATTGTTCTTCTTATTGCCCTAAAATACACTGTTCCTACACTGTTCACCCAATAAAGATTTAAACACCTTCACACACCCTAGTAGACGGTTTAATTTTACAGTCACTGTTTCAATTTTGGTGCTGTAGAGTACAGAGTCAAAACAATGTAAAACACGTCACTGTCCTCTGTTTCAGGTAATGAAAGCAGTAAAATACAGAAAAGCCGGAGATAGATGAAACAGGGGGAGGCAGAGTAATAAATGTCAAAAATCAGAAATTGTACAGACAGGAAAATGAGCATTTCTCTCGGAAGATGAAAGAAGAATTGCAGCACCTCTTATACCTTACAATTAAAGTGGCAGTGTTTTGTAGTAGCAGTGAAAAACCTCTTAGAATGAGTCACTTTTTGTAAATTATGGACAGATATGTTGGAGCGCAGGGCAGGATTATTGTTATTAGGAAGGCTGGCAGCGCTGTCACCTGTTTGGGTGCCGTAGCTGTTAAAACTGGCCGTTATTGCTTTTCTTCCTTACAAAGCTCTCTCCACACGGAACATAAATATGTTTATTTGTTTCTGCAAAACAGGGAAGTGTTTTGCATGAGACATCGTCCTCAAGGTACTCAAGGTACAGAATGTGGAGTCTCAAAACATATAGTATAAATCATGTATAAAAATGAAAGAGTGGGTGAATGGATGGACAACAAATCTAGTTTCATTTTGATTAAACCATTGTGCCATTATTTGCATTAAAAGCTGTGCATTATTTGCAACTGTGACAAACCACTTTTTTGAATAGTTATAACAACAGCCAGATTTACAGCATATACTGTGGGTTAATTAGTCACATGTTGTGTTTTAGAGCTGCCGGCAGCAGCTTTCTTTGTGAAGTAGCCAGTGGCTGCTGTGTTCTGTCGCAGGGTTAAATAAAGACACTCAGCAATCTCACATTAATTCATTGTAATGGTTGTAAACTTGAGGGTTGAGAAGCACACAGGATTGATTTGAGAAGTTTCATTCTTTGAATACTGTTTTTGCCTTGGTGTAAGGTGTATTTGTGATTAAATCTGCGCCACAGCCACATTACTTTTCACAATTTAACAAATAGTATAAAAGTATAAAAATTAATCTTGTGAAACTGAATCAGGGTCAGTATCCGAAACTTGTTGTTTTAGATCTTCCTCTGCTGGAGGAATCTAATCTCCACTGGATTAAATCATTACACCTCTAGCATGTAGTATAACCAGCCCAAGCACTCGGACATATGCCCCCTCATGCACACAGGCAGCACTGCTCTTTTGTTGAAGGGTTAGCTGCTCTCAGACACCAGTCACCTCTAATCTTGGTTTGTTTCAGTGGGATGTCAGAGAGGGAATCTTTTGGTGTAGCTCTGACTGGATCTCTGACCTGAGAGGCTGGCAGAGGGCAGCCCTCCCGGCAGCTGTCGCGTCTTATTACCTACAGCGCACCAGGCTAGCGGCACAACCACAACGCGCACTGCTAAACGGCTCACCCTGAGTCTCTCTTTTATCTGCGTGAGATGAATGTGTGTGTGTGTCTGTGTGTGTGCATGTGCGTGTGTTTTCTTAATACAAGGCCAAACTGAATTTCACAACAGGGCTGGAGCTACACAAACATGTTCATAGCGCAAGATCAGAAGGACAGTTTGCGTTTGTGGCACTTTTATGGTTGGAGAAACTGTAGCTATATGTTGATGCCATACGTAAACTGCTCTCACAGTGTCAGCTGTATATACAGAAATACAGTATGTCATGGGGACAACTGCAGTGGGTTTTGGCTTAAATGTACTCTTCTCTAAGACAAGGCAAGTTTATTGATATAGCAGTATAGCACGTTTCAACAAGGCAGTTCAAAGTGCTATATATCAGACATAAAAAGGCAATTCTCCAACATACCATAGTGTACTCCCCAAAATGTTTTCAACTATCTCACTTTCACCAGGGTGGTATCTTAGGTTTTGTGTAGTCCATCAGTTAGTCATGTAATGCAATATAAATATAAATCACAGTAAAAACTAGATACTAGATGCAAAACAACATTAGAATCATCTTTTCATAAACGTTTTTACCAAACACAGTATACTCCAATCATGTACAGTGACCTCAACACATTCCTCCTGTATTCCTAATACTCACAGTATTCTCAAAAAACTTTTTGATCGAGTTAAACTCGCACTCGCCTGCACTTCGTTGTGTGTGTACTCGCAGTGGAAGCTATGAAGTGGTAAACCAAGTCTGGAATTGTGCAGATAAGCGTCAGAGAAGAGAACACGTGTATTACAGATAAACACAACTTTCTCAAAGGGATAAACTTTGATTAAAGGACATTTTGGGAAATATGCCTGTTTGCTCTCTTGCTGGGAGTTTCATTAGAGGATCAACATCACTTTCATCTTTTTACATTTATTGGCTTCAAGCATTGTGGGCCGATCGCTGTCTGGCATCGTAAAAGTCAAGTGCAAATGCAAACAAACAATGAGACAGACTGGTATTCATTTGAGAGACATAATCTGCTCTGATGTTGAAAAGATGCATCCATCTCTCCAAACTGCATGAATATTACTGTATTTACTCCTCCCAGATGGAACTACAGGTTCAAGGTCTTCCTCTGCATGACAGGTGATCTGTTTACATTTATACTGGCCTGATGTAAAACCAAATGGAAGGCAAATAAGGAACTAACAATGAAACTGATAGTGATATTTTCCAGGTTTAAAAAGGGCAAACAAGAAATCTACTTTATGTTGCATCTGTCATTCACGACTGTGATTATACAGCCACATTTCAGATTCTGTAAGAAATTAGCATCTTCTGAAGCAGCAAAGTTTCAGTGATAACTGTTTGTGCTGCTTTCATCATAAGTGTACAGATTTTAACCACTTACAGTCGGGCTTGTATAACAGACTTGTTATACCGGGTGAAATAACAATAATAATAATAATAATAATGTGGGTGGAGCTTTGTCAGAGGTGGATTTCACCAGTGTTCACTTCCATTTCAGGTAGTCTTTTCCAGATGTGTTTTTGCTCACAAACCAAAAGTTTAAAAAAAACAACTACAAAAAGTTTTGTTGATTTTCATGTTTGAACTGAATCTGACAGAGTACATGGATTCTCTATGAACTGACAAAACTCTCTCAGAATCCATTACATAATATGAAAAATGCCTGCCGGTCATGCTACAAATTACTGCACCTTTTCTTGTTGATTTGCTTGAGATATGGGGTTTTCACCCTTCAGCGACAATATGAGATATACGCAGACATGACAGTTAACGAGTAGTCCCTCGCTACTTTTGCGTGTTTGCTATGGTTCGCATTTAGGAGATTGAAGGTGTGACTGAAGGTCACGCTTTAACCAAAAGGGTGTGTGCGCAGGTCGGTTCTTGCAGCCAGAAGCGGGAGAGCTGCAGATGAGGAGCAGAGCTCACACCATACATAATGGATGAGAGAGATTTACTCTCCAGAGAAGGAGTGAAGACCTAACGCCTCTGGGCTGGGCATGTGTATGCACACCACATGCAAGAGACAAAGTGAGCTGGGTAGAAACGGCAGAATGAGCGAGGAGAAGAAATACAGAAGTGCACGAAGGAAACAACTCTGCTGCCCAATGGTGTGATTTCTGAACGACTTTGATCCCCGCTGTGGCAGACGGGCTGCAGAGATGCTGGCTGTCTAATGTAGGCAGCCGCTGACCCAGCTATGCTGCTGTGGCGGCGGTTTGTTCTGATTGGATCAACCTCCACTGTTACAAGCTCAGATCAGGCAACAGGCAAAAACGACAGTTCCTGAAGTTCCAGGTTTATGTTTGTTGCCAGGAAAATAATTTGGACTGACGCTGATGCTACTGTGTGTGTTTGTATCCTCAGATATTGACGAGTGTGCAGAGGGCCTGATTGAGTGCCACAACCATTCCCGCTGTGTCAACCTGCCTGGCTGGTACCACTGTGAATGCAGAAGTGGTTTCCATGACAATGGCTCCTACCTGCTCGATGGGAGCTCCTGCATTGGTGAGCACACATTGAATTGAAAACATCCTTATCACTGCTTGAAACACCAGCTCCTCAACCTCTGCATGCTCACCGCCTAGCGACCATGGACTTTTTTCCCCTCTCTGTAGTCAGTTATTCAGGAATTCTGAATACTGTCACTGCATAGCTTCCTCCTCAAGTCTCCGGTCTCTTACATGATCACTTGATTGTCATTCTTTTGTCTCATTTACCCTCTTTGTAAATCTAGCATGCATACACACAGACTATGATGTAATGTATGGGTGCATGTGTGTGCTTCCTCTAACATGCCATCCAGCCGGCTTACAAGGGGGCTAATCAGAGGTCTTCTCACCTTCACAGCTCGAGATCTAACCACGCTGTGTGAAACTCACACGCACAACACTTGATGAGATATTCATGAGGAACACACATCAGCCTTGTGAAGCTATTAGGTGTTTGTGTCGTGTGCCCTCTCCCATGTGCTAACCAAGAAAGACAGAAATAGAGAAACATCCAGTTTGTGTGTTTCCTGTGTCAAAACTAAATGTTAATGATGCACAGAAGAGTAAAGTACAGTGAAAGCCTTTTTATATGGATAGAACACATTCATTCAACAGAAATTAGACTTGTTTTCTGGTTTTGGTTTTCTTGTTTATTACTAGATTACTCACACACACGGTCATTTTAGCCAACAAAAAACAAAATTTTGACCCGTTTTTCATTTGCCTGACTGAAACCGAACCACCTCCATATGATAAACCCGCTGTTTTTTGTTTTTTTCTGGAGTGAATTCTTCTGTCAGCACCTCTGTTTCGCGACCTTCTCCCGTTTTGAACTGACGTTAACTCAGTCAGGACAACGGTGGGCTGATTAACTAGTTTGGGGAGTCTGTGAGTGTGGGAGAGGGAGAGCGTGTCTCTCTGCATATAAACGCTGCCTGCTCTTAATGCAGAAATAAATTACTAAAATGCGCCACGAAAACTCAGTTATGACGATATGGTCATCTGCCATATCACACATTAATTGATATCTGAACATGTCGGATACATTCGATATATCGCCCAGCCCTACATTTGTGGGCATTTTATGATGCTGCTGCATGTTAATGATCTGTGTACAGTATTTTCCACTGCTATGTTTTTTCCTCCTATATTGTGGCATGATTTTGATGAATTATAATACATTAGCCCTTAGCACAAGCAAGCACCAATTATAGAGGAAAAGTTTGAAAACAGGGAGAAAGAAATCAATAATTATTCAGCAGAGTTTACTCCAGCATAGACGCTGCTACTCTTACTCCCACACCCAGATATTTGCTCTGCTTCTCTGTCAGATAAAGGTTTTAGGAGGCTGTGAAAGCCTGTAATCACCTTCATGCACTTTTTTGCACTGGCCAAGTGGAACTTTTAAAAAAAAATAGTTTTATAGGCCTATAACTGATTTCAGCACTTTGTTAATCTTGAATACGTTGCACTTACTGTTTTTTGCCACTGTTTTACTACTGATTTCTGATTCTATGAAATGTCCTTTGAAAAGAGAAGTTGCCTGTTAGTAAGTAACACCTGTTACGAGCTGAGAACGCTGTTGTGTCAAAACGTTGTTAGTTGCTTTGGTCGTAGTGTGATGGCATGGTTAGGGAACAGAAAGAGTTTTGGATCATAGCAACAATTTTTGTACGATCAATGTAGTTGTAAATCTCTTAACGTGGCCCAAATTCCCAGTAAGCACTGGTTTTGTGATTTGCAAGTCAAAAGACATACAGTACACACATCTAGGTACAAACTGGTTTAAATTGAGTTAAAAAAACTTTTCTAGATGTCTATGTTACAGATGCTTCAACAGCATTTAAATGGCTATACTATAAAGTGTAGTTATGACCTGCTTTACATTGAAAAATAGTCATTTAAATACTATTAAAGTAACAATTACACGTAAAAGTCTAAGAGTCTACAGCCACGCTAACAGCTCTATAATAATGTACAGCAGAGCTTTGAGCTAAATTCTAACTTCAGCAATACGCTTGCAATGATAACTCTAACATGCTGATGTTTAGCAAGTACAGTGTTTACCGTGGTCACCATCTTTGCTAGTAGCAATAAACACAAGTGCAGCTGCTTACTAATTCCCGGCACTGACATCATCTGAACGTTACGATTTCCAGTGGTTCAGCATATTACAGATGACATTCTGCCTGTGTGAGAGCTCAGAATATCTAAATATCACTCAAGAAATCCAAGGCACTGCTTTTATTTTTGCCTATGCTATGCACCAGTGTAAAGTTGTAGTGGATGCGGCAAACGGGACCGCTTCGCTGAGGGAAACGCTTTTGCTTTCACTTAACCTTTAAATCAAAATGCAACATCAGCAGTCCAGTTTGATTCATTTACGTCGAGGGGAGAGGTATGATTTCAGCACGTTCCCCCCAGACAGTGGTTTCACTCAAACTCAGTTCTTAAGGAAAGTGATAGGCAGACGTATATGTCAGACTTTACTCTACAGCAGCTTCGTGTCACATTACCACACACCGTCCAGAATATCTTTAAAGGGAGAGTCACCAGCTCACATTGTCTTGTCACAAATGCTTTGCCCTTGTGATTTCCATATTTGCTATTTCTCAAAGTAAGACATACTCACTACAGTGTTCCTTATCCAATTAGTGATTTAAATCTTTTAATTCAGTCACCTATAGGTCATCACAACTTCTACTGCAAAATATAATTAACGTTTTGCTATTTCCATGCGTGTCTTAGTGGAGATGAACTTAACTATGACGGTGCAAGAGTCACATCTTTTGCACAAAACTACATCTAAAAGTTCAGCCTTCACATGTAGGAGGTGTCAGTAAATCTACTATTTCTTACCTTAGTATTTATCTAAGAAGAAGAAAAAATACAATTATTTATGATTAATTCTGCATTCAGCTCTCTTGTTAACATGATGATGGTAACATTAAAGGCATACTATGCCGGATATCAAAAATGTGGCTCTGAATGGCTTGCTCCTGTGTGGATGATGGCAGCTGTACTCAGCTCTGGATTCACAGCAGTTAAGATGGATTCCAATGGTCTTGGTGAAATAAAGTATCAAAATGTCTGTAGAAAACCATTCTTGTAGCATAATTCCCTTCTCTGCTGTGGTCCTTATGTTCAGAATACTCCTGACACACAGTTTCTCAACAATACAGGTAAACCGTGTCACATTATAGCTCCTAATGAATCCAAGCTAACAGCGAAAAGAAAGAGAAAGCTACACACTTTTCAGACGCAACTTTCTAAAGTGTTTGATACTCAAAAGATCTTTTGTATGTATGTGTATGATTTGAAAATGCCTGACTTTGGTTTCGAAATGTGCGTTTCCATTCACTACTGTTAGGAGTTGGTTCATAGAGATAAACAGTTGATGGTGCTTTCTCTCCAGTCAGGTGCCATTTTAAACCACTGCAGAAGAAGAGGGTGCAACTAGATGAAGTAATTAAAAGTCACATGCTTCATGTATGTCACGACTCACGACTTTGTCGCATTTTGCTTTTATAGATACACCAACTTTTCCACCTCAGACAGGCTTAGAAACTCTTTTTGCAATATTTTGACTTTTCCACGTTTTTTATGTGCAAATTTAAAATGTGCAAAAAAAGATGGATGAAAACACACTTAGTGTGGCAGATAGCAGTGCACATCACCTTTACGTGAGAGGGCTGAAGTCGCACATAGACTACCAATCTTCACTTGGGTTGTGTCATTTTTCTAAAGACTTATGCCACCAGTAAGACTTGAAATATGGTACAATCATATTAAAAATCGACACATAACTCATATCTGCAGCAAATGTCTCAAACAGAGACATTTCTCACATCAGTCACAAGTCTAATTGGACCTTAACTTACTTGTCTGTGCTCTGCGATCAGAGGCTTTCAACAAACATATTCATGACTTGAAATATGATGTATACAACATGATTAGTGAAAGCAGTTATTTGCATATCACTGAGTGATGGCATTAATGACTTTGCGTTTGTCACAATGTGTATATGTGTGTATTGTGTATGTGTGTCACTCCTTAACCAGACAAGTGCACGTGGCTGTGACAGTACATCCGCCACCTTTTCTCCCCCCACTATGCAGTGTTAGGCTGGAAGCCAGCAGGGGAAATAAGTACGAATGACAATTTAACAGGATTTTTTCCCCTCCGCAATATCCCTCCAACAGCCTCTCATGAGTGAACCAAACAGAAAGAAGCACTTTGTAATAAGAGAGTCGGCTCAGAGCAGAGAGCAGCAGCACCGGTTAGTTAATCACCTCAACAGCTGCATGTCGGCAGAGAGTATGCGACGGCCATGCAAGCAGATAGCACGATAATTAGTGAGACAGAAAAGGATAATGTATTGAGAGAGCAGAAAGTCTCTTTGTCTGTGTATATATATATATATATCAGTAATTGTGTTCGTAATTGCATCTGGTAAAGAGGTTAGGTGGTTTTTTGGGCTTTTCTGTCAGAGGGATATTTCAAAAATGTATGCATGGATTTCAGTTAAACTTTCAGATGCAAATCTACAGCCCAAAAGCATCACTTTCACACACTATTTTCTGTAAAAAACAAAAGCTTGATTAAAAAAACCTAAGGGTGTGGTAATGGGTTGGTGAAAACAATCTAACATAAAAATCAAGCATTAATATTCTGTGTTTTGCCTAAACAAGCACGTTGGGGAATTATTCAGTGTTGGTGGATGTGTGCCCTGTGAAAAGGGCCTTCCAGTTAAGGGATGTGTTGTGTTTTTCAAATGAACAGAGCACTTTGTTGTGGTGTCTGTGCTAATTCATGTTTGGCACATGGAGCAACTGGCTGAGTCTTTTATCTGGGAAGTGACTGAGTGCACTCTCCCAGTTTGGGCATGAGAGGGCCCTTTCCTAAAGTGTCTGTTCATACAGACACTTCACACATGTCCATACAGTCCATTTGTCTGCAGTTTGTTTTTTTCCACATGTGGAAAATATGTACAGATACATACAGTGTGCAACAAATTAAGAGTCTTACAGCACCATGTGTTAATAATATTATATTAATATCAACACAATATTTCAGTATGATATGTTAACATTTAAGTGTGACAATACACTGTGTTATTTTAGGTTACGTTGTGTTTTCTCATATTGGATTTGATTGTGTTCTAAGTTCTGTTTTGTTGCAGTGCAGTGTGTTGAGTGTGGGCGGCTGTGGCTCAGGAGGTAGAGCAGGTCGTCCATTAATCCCCAGATTGGCGGTTCAATCCCGGGCTCCATGTCCTCCCTGTCCATGTGTCCTTGAGCAAGACACTGAGTTTCTCCTGATGGGCAGGCTAGCGCCTTGCATGGCAGCTCTGCCACCATCTGTGTGTGAATGGGTGAATGAGCGGCAACATTGTGAAGCGCTTTGTCCGGTAAGGTAGAAAAGTGCTATATAAATGCAGTCCATTTGAGGTGGCTATGCCGTGACGCAATACACTTCACTAGATTTTATTATGTTGCACTGCATATTGTTGTGGCGAGGACCAGAGCAGCTGCAAGCAGCATTCCTTTTGCTTTATTGCTTTGACTGCAAGCTGCATGGGCTGCATCTCAAAACATGTTTATGATGCCTAATGCTTTAGGGAGAGACAGGTGGCTTTAATAAACAGATTGTGCATAAAGATGAGGATAATACACCATAAACTCCCACTGTCTCCCTGCACGACAGCATGTGTGCATCATTTTCTCTCTCTGTGTGATGTACATGACCTTTCCATATGGACAGCCTGGAGACATACCAAAGAAATATAATTTAAATACTCAAATACTGAGCTTTCCGATGCCTTCTAATTACCAACATCCGTCAGAGGGATTTATTTGTTTTGTGTGCCCGTGTGCATGTGTCTATGCCTATGTGAATGTGTGTTGTCATGTTCATACACTGCAGGATTAGTGCTTTCAAGTGTAACAGCACATGTAGGTGTGAGTGTAAGTTTTTCATAGGGTTGGCTGTGCTCAGCTGGTTTCTCTGAAGGGCTTTTGTGTTTGGTTGTTAGACTGTCTTTTGCAGCCTACATGTAAGAGTGCGCTTCATCTGCGAGCAGCAGCTTGTGGCTGAATGTGGTGAATGTAGCATGAAGAACATTAATCCTTCACCAGCGGAGGTACAGTATGTCTGACTGGCTGATGGGGATTTGATGTAGTGTACGGTATGCAAATAGTCTGTGGCAGGCACAATAAATTCTTGGCTGAGCTGTTTTCCTCTCTCTGTATCCAGCAAACTTGGTACTGCAACCAATTAGTGTGTATTCAGCACTGTCACAGTGTATTGCGGCTGGTATGGCCACAGCATCGGCCAAGCCTTAATGGACCTGGATACCACTCATCATTCTCCACTACAGAAAACAAAAATGTATGTTGCATGGTGTTTACAGCGTGAGCAACTTGGGCCAGAGGCTCTTGACATTTCTATGACCCTGTTCAGACCTGGTATTAACATGCGTCCTGAGTGATCCGATCACAAGTGGACAGCTCTAAGTACGTCTGTTCAGACCTCGCGTTAGAATGCGTCTCCACATGTGTTTTGAGTGAATTGGATCTCACTTCTCCGCTCTATATGCAAATAAACACGTACATCATTTCCGTTTGCAAAGACTTAACATTACATTACGTTACATTAATTTAATTACATTTAAGTTATCAGGCTAACCTTAGACAGACTTATGCTACTGTATAGGTAAAAAGACACACAGGAGACATGAGATCAATTTTGACGTAGGCCTATTTTATTGAAATTACGTAGCTATTGCCAAGAGGGAAATGTTCATAATGTGACCAGCATGGGCATTAACACGAACAAAAATACCATCAGTCAGCAAGTTTTATGAAAAGGCACCCAGTTTGATTGAAGCAAGGATAACAAGAATAACGTTACGCTTCCAAAGCAACAAAAATACCGGGAAATTAGCTCCCAACTCACGGTACATCGTGAAGTAGCGTACGTCCGACTCCAGTAAAGACAAAGCTAAAGTAAAATGATTAAAACGATATTCAGTTAGCAAGGTAAGAAGTTAGACTTCACTTTTAAACCGTTAAAGTAACTGAAAAATTACACGGTCATTTATATCAACGTTAGTAGTTGAAGGGAAATTCAAGCTCGTCACCTTCACCGGGACAGAATGGCCGTCAGTCTCCGAGCACCCGGTTCAATTCCTTGTAAAAGGGGCAGCTTATCCGGTCCCTACTGGACTTGTTTGAGTCCTTGGCTTTTCTGAAAACATGCTTGAAGTGTTTGATTTTAGGTCGGCATGCCATGATCAACTGTAACCATTCCCCTCCATCTTTTTCGAAATGTCCTCATAAATCGTCGGTTGCGATGTGAATCATCCAGTTTCCGTTGTACTGACTCTTTGGAAATCAGACTGCGTGTTTTGTGTGTACTCCATCCACGAGAATTGCCAGTTGTTTTTGTCCTTGTTGCCTGTTGTTGCTGTTTACGACGCCGTTGTACGTCGTACGTGCTTCCGCTTATGAGGAGGACGTCAGTTGAGTAGGCGGTGCTTAATGTGGCCCAGGACACTTACGCTTACACACTGCCTGATGCGGCCCAGACGACCTCCGAATGTGGTCTGAGCGATCTCAATGCATCCTCAGTGCGTCTTGGGCGCGTTCACACTTGTACTTAGAGCTGTCCACTTGTGATTGGATCACAAAAGACACATGTTAATACCAGGTCTGAACAGGGCCTATGTAACTGTCTGGCGGTACAAGTCATGTATTTTTGCTGCTTCGGTATTTCCTTTCATTGCATTACATTGTTTTAACAAGTTGATTGTTGGTGGCAATAAATCAACTTACCTTTGGATTCTGGGTAAATTCTTGATGAATTTAGGGACTATGGACGTGTGTTTTGTTCACAAATTCAACAACCAAGCATTTTGAAGTTCCTGGAGTTTACAATCCATTATTAGACAAACTGGCATCTACTACAGCACTTATTATGAGAAACTGAGACCTTTATTTTAAATTTACCAACACAGCAGCATGGGAACCTACCTCATCCTAACTTGGTGTGACCCATATCTGTAAAAATCATCAATATTCTCTTCTGAAGTCATTTTTCCAACTTCTTAGCTGTAATCTCTGCAGTCTAAAAACTTCTACACCCTTCAGTCCTCTCTGTCTTGCTGTTATTACAGACTTGTCTGAACTAAACGTATCCCCTCGGCTGGTCCATGGACTCACTTCCTTTGTTGAGCCATGACGTTTATCTCCTGGTGGTCTCGGGGCTCATGGAAAATGGGGTTCGTTAAAGGCAGCTAAAAAAACAGAAATATCAAACGAACAATTATATTAGATTGTTTTTTTCAGAATTACCGTCTTTCTCTTGACATATGAAGTGAGCCTAACGACATACTGTTCAGAAAGGCTCTGTTCCGAGCCTGAATTTTTAGTAATTTGTGTTATTACAAATTTTAGTGGGATTTTGAGTGATGTTTTCTTACTTCTGGAACAATATCCCAACAATATACTTTGGCTTTCTATAGCATGATATGACACATGTAATTTGACACCTGTAGCACACACTGGATGTGCTGGACAGAAGTAGTCAAAGTAGAGAAGCTAGGATGTGACAATCTGGGTATTCAAATTCAAATATGTGATACAATTGCTGCTGGAACATCAACGCAGGGATGTAGGATTGACATAGAAAACAATAAGTTGAATCGGTGTTCTGCTGAAAGCATTTTAACTTGCTATGTTAGCGTCAAGCTCAAAGTACACATGAAAGTGACAAAGTACAGCTTAGACAGATGAAAGTGGTCATGTAGAACTGACTTTTGATTGCCTGATGGAAATGTTGTTGTACCGTATCGGCAGGGAAACAGGGAGGTGTGGAGATCAAGCTTTTTAAACTTGTGACAGTCCCCACAGTTTCTCATCTCACTCAACTGTGTAGGAAGTACATGGACTCATTGACCGCATTGCTCACAGTGTGAAAGCATGGTTAGATATAACACACAGACAAAATCATGAATTCCAGTTTTTAAAAAAATTGTGTTTCAGTTTTTGTACTTCAGGGCTTTGTACATCCAACACTAGTAGTGCGCTGTCGGTGTCGTGTGGGTGTGATCGATCTCTGTAGGCAGCAGGTGCTGGCAGAGGAGAGCAGAGCTACTGTCGAAGGGACTTTGGTCTTTTTCCCTCTGAACAGCTCACATTTAGTGGGGATAAAGAGAGTTAAATGTCACGGCTTGATAAAAGGTAGGGAGAGACTTTTGGCACCCTGTTTCCTGTGCCACACTGATAAAGAAAACGGAATGAAAATGCCGTCCACCCGTCCTCTGTGTTCATGTTGGTTATGTTGGTTTGTAGAGAGGAAAAGTGAGAAAGAAGCTGACATATATAGGCTGTGATTGATGTGACTGAAGCTATGATGCCAATATGTATGTTGGGCATATCCTTTGTATATACAAGGAAGGGGTGTAAAATGTGACCTAATCTCTTAAATCAAATGATAATGCGAGTAATTTGTTTGAATTAATTATAACATAACAAAAAAAATATGCTATCCCTTAAAATATGTGTAAGGGATGAGAAAGACGAAACTGTCAAAACCTGAAATATACATTATATCCACATATCTCTATTCTCTATATCTCTATTTTGCACAGCGTTACACAGCAGCATGTGTGTAATGCAGTGCAGAGAAGGAATGCTACACTATTCATTTGTGGAAACTGACTGAGTAAATTAAAGAAACCTCTATACTAAAACACAGCTGCGAGCCTGCTGCTAACACCCTGTTCTCCTCCCTGACCGACTACAACAACCTGTAATTTCAGTTTTTACTACTACAATAACTGAACGCTCTTCATTTGAAGGAATGATTAAAGTGACTTGAGGGCTGAAATACTAATTTGCGCACAACACAAATGATTACAAATGTTACGCCTGATACCTGCCGGGCTCCATAGTAATAGAAAATGTAATTAAAAGTACAGAAAATGTTCACCACATCTAGCACAGAGTTAGTAAAGGTAAACATTTCCCTGTGTAGCTGGGAAAGAAGCTTTGTCCAACACTACAGCTCGGAATGAAGTCACAATTCCTTGGAAAAACCGTTGCCAGTGAACATAATCCAAACATGAATTATGATTCAAGCAAATGGCAAGCAAATGAATAAAATATTGTATGAAACGTTTTAGGAGACAGCATTGTGTATCACCGTCAAAGTAACTGTTTATTAATGTCACACGAGGCCTAGTTATCGTTTGAAATTATGCAATACTAATGCTGAAAGAATACTTTTTCAGTACCCTACTTTGAGAAATATAAACATATTTTTCTACTAAGAAGTCTTGGGTCTTTGGCTCCAACAAAGTTCTCAAATGTTAAATGCGTCTAAGTAATTTAGCCAATTTTACACAATAAAATATCGTCCAAAATAGGTAAAATTATGATTTAGATAAAGAAATACTTGATACTAGACATATTTTGGCAGGACCAAAAAACAATTGAGGTTCAATACCCAGCCCTATGTCATGTTGTTTAATGTATTCTGTATTTCCAAATGGATGGAATTGCTCTCATGCTAAGTGAGAAAAGAGAGTGTAATAGGATATAATAATCAAACACCATAACTTGCATAAAAACCTGCATGAAACCTTAAACCTCCTGCTTCTAACTGATCTCAGTTTTCTCCAGAAAAGCTTATTTGGCCTTGTTTTGTAAGTTGTGTCCACAACAAGACTGACAAGACGGTGAAAGACGCACACAAAATTACATTCATAGAAAAAAAGACACAATTTTCTTACAATTTACTATGGCTTACTCTTTGTCTTCCAGACATTGATGAGTGCAGTTTGCAGACACACACCTGCTGGAATGACAGTGTGTGTGTGAACCTCCCGGGAGGCTACGACTGTGTGTGTACGTCTGGTCCGGGCTGCAGCGGCGACTGCCCACAGGAAGAGGGAATCAGACGCAATGGCGAAGACTGGAAACCCAGCTTTGACCGCTGTGCTATATGCTCCTGCAAGGTACAGAAGATGAACACACACATATTTCACTACATTTAGTAATACTGGTGTGCACGACCTGGTGGAGGATCTTAACTCAGGGTTTTCATTGTAGGTATGATCTAAAACAATTCTATCTTTCTTCCATGGCTTTCTGCAACTAAGCTGTTAATATATAGTTATCATGAAGAAAAAATATGTAGACTATCAAGGATATGTGTGTATGTGTATATTGTAAAAAAAAATAGGTATATATTCAACAATGTTTAATTCATCTTTAATCTCACAATCTTCCTTTTTCTGCAAAGGAGCAAAATACACACTTTTAACTGCTACCTTTCAAGTCTAGAAAGTGTGAGTGTGAGTTTGATACTTAAAAGATTTTGGATGAAGTATCACTTACCAATCATTCAAGGACCACCCAGGAAGATGAAATAGAAAAGACAGAAAGGAGGGACAAAACCAAGATCAAGCACCAATACATCATACAAAATGATTTTTACAGACATTTTATCAGTTTACTTAATTTTACCTTGTGTGGATCTGATATTCCAGAAAACCCATGAGCAGTGGGGAGCCCGCTGACTGAAAGGCTTTCACAATAGTCATGCTGTTACAACACCACTGTACATGCACAAAGACACACACACCATGAGCAGTGACAGACAGGACTTGCATCAAGAGATGAACTGACTCAGAGACATTGCTGACAAAGAGAAGAAAAACCAGAACGAGAAAAGACAAAAACTTAGAGGTGGGAGAGAGACGGGATGAGTTGGATAAATGAACAGTGAAGAGAAGATTCTGAAAAGGGGACTGGAGCAAAGAGGGAGTTGGGCTGGTAAGAGATATGGAGCAAACGGGAATGTTTTTCTTCTATCTTTCTTTCTTCTGATTGCTTCTCTCGCTTGTTTTTTCAGCCAATTAATACAGTTTTCTCCACCCTAAAGGACAATCCTGGTTTATTACAACTTTGTAGTTTTGTCCATCATTAATTGGTTATGATAATACTGGGCTCACCTAAGTTAACGGCTGAGATCTGGGAACACGGCAACATCGCTACAACAAAGTGCGAGCAAAGTGGGCTAGAAGCAGCCAGACGATCAGGCAGGTCGTAAACAAGCCAACAGTTTAGCCAGATCACCTACAGTACACCACTCTATTTGGAGGTAAAACCGAAAATGAGCACACCCATAATAATCGGTAATGATCCCTCATTGCACAGGAAAGCTGTATGTGCACAACTACGGTAAGTACAGTCTGTCAAAGTTGAACCAGGATGTCGGTCTGTAAACAGAAATGGATTTTTACAACACACAAGTTGCCCACGACTGCCCATGTTTCTTGGCTCTTCAGACTTCCTTTTAGCCATGTCGCCGTGTTCCCAGATCTCAGCTGTTAACTTAGCGTGTACAATGTTATCATAACTGACAGAAGTGATGGCCAAAACTACAAAAATATGACCCAAGTTGTTAATAAACTGGAATTATTCCTTAAAGACCTCAAATCTTGTTTCATTAATGTCTATCTTTACCTACACCTCTGCTGTACATGTAATTGACTGTCTGGAGTCGAGTTAGCCAACAGTTCTATGTATAGTTAAGAAACAAACACAAAAATATCAGACTTTTCTGATTATTCTTACCTCAGGAGACCAAATTAAGCAACCTACAGGTCAACTCAAGGACAAAACACCTCAGTGCTCCCATCTGTTTGTTATTATAGCTTGCATTTTATTCTGACAAATATTTGTGGCAGCTTAACAACTCAATGCTGTGCTCAGGAGTCACAATGAGGCGGTGCAGTGTGGCTGCAGGAAAGTGAGATATTGATCAGATTTGTCTTTGGGAAGGTGAGGCTCAGTGAGTGAGATTAATACGAAACAGACACAGAGGATTATTTGGAATAAAATGACAGCTGAGAGCGGTGGTTCCAATGATGTCTCACCGCAGCGGCTCATAAAGTCATCCAAATTTACCACCAGGACATTTCACATGAACTACCCTGGTACACACCTTGGCGAAACTGAGGCAAATTCTGTGATACTTATGTATCACAAGTTATGACATTTTACTTCAACACGTTAGCAAACACATCCAAATTACTTCCATTTATAAACTGTAACTGTCTGGTAATTAACACCATGTTGCCAATTAGGGGATTCAGTGACTTCTGTTATTTACATCCTGCAGTGGCTTCCTCTGCAGGTTCTGCTAACACGTTCATATGTCACATGAACTGAACTTTGGTCCAGTTCATGTAACATATTTAGAGACAGATGACCATCTGAACATAAATCAGCTGCATCGCTTTCTGTCTTGGCTCTGTCACACCTCTGTCACGGATCAAATGTCCACTGGAAGCCTTTCAGAAGCACAGCATCTTCAAGCAGTTTGCTGCCACATTTCCAATATAGTTTAAAGTTGTTTTGCTGATATTTTACAAGCATATTGAGTAAATATCTGTAGCTCATTTATGATGTGTTAACAGATACTCTGTGGCTGAACTTTGCTCATTTTATTTACTGTATACAGAGCACTATCTTATCTTTATTTTGTATCTGTATTTCCTGAATAGTGTATATTAGCAGAAGGGAATCTGTAGCATTCCTTTTCACGCTTCATAGACTTCAGAGAAGTTACATAAACAAACCAGAAAATCTAGGTTTTCTACAAGTTAATAACAAATGAAATGCAGTGTTAAATATTTATTTCATGTCAATTGCCAATAAATATGAGCTTTTACATACATCCACAAGAGCGTAAAGATAGAAGAGTGGAGAAAAGAGACACAAGTATGATACAAGTGAGATGCTCTGCTCACATCAGGGGTGTTCAGGATGCCTTTAGGATCAGCTGCCCTGCTGTTTTTTGAGTCAGACACGGGATGCTCACCCAGTGAGCTGGGTTCCAGGGACCGAGTGGCCTGGTGACTGCGAGGCAACCAGAAAGTTACTGCGGTTTGTGAAGAAGGACAGCGAAATGGAAGGTCACCAGGGTCAGAAAGTACAGACTTGTGGTAAATGCACATGAAACTGTCGATTGGTTTGTTGAACATGAGAGGAAGGTCGATTGGTCGATATGTTTGTAATTTGTGAATGAGGGCCTAAAGCCAAACAGGGCAAGTGAAAAAGACAGAAGTGCATGAGAGGAAGATGACAGTGGGCAGAGCAGGACAGAGTCTGTAGAAACTCACAGGCGGAAACTTAAGAGCAAAGATCCTCTTTACTTACCTTAAGTTTTATTTTAAGTAAAATGAAAGGAGAAATTGAGTTAAATAGAGTTCTACAGAAGTGACTCAACATGGACCAAAATGCTCTTAAATGAAATTACCTTCAGAAAAAAATACCCTGGAGATGAATACCTCATCCTCAGGCCTGTGCTGAAAACAAGTCATACCTATAGATTAAAGAGAATGTCATCTGCAGTCATCAAATTCATCATAAAATTGTTGTCATCAAAGTTGACATAAAAAAGCAGTATAATGATGTTGTTTTGGTTAGCACAACAATACAGCATTAGCATGCATGTTTGGTCTTACTCCTGGCATTAAAATGAACAGTCTGCCGCCACGGTACAATTGGCAGTAATTTCCCAGCAAGTCCAGGGCCGTAACCGTAAAGACCAAGGCCATCGGTATTGGTACCCTGGGACTCAGCGGTTACTGTAGCAGGACAATATGCATCGATAAAACATTGGCTCTGTATTGCCCTTTTAATGGTATGCGGAATGATTTTATGGCCCCCGTACATTTTCTAACAGCCATTTTATGTAACATTTTTACATCTCCATTACACTGTCGTCCCCGGGCCAGACAGTGCTGGCTGTGGTGAGTAAAACGGACCATAAAGTTCTCTCCGAGTAGAGACGGAGAGCCAGGGACACAGCGGCTGGGGAAGCTCCCAGATTCAGCAGATTCTTCAGCATCTGACTTTGCATTCCAGCCCAGACACCAAACTTCTAACACAGTCTTGCTTCATTCACGGCTCTAATAAATTGCTGTTAGAAAATGGAGATTTGAGAGTTGCTACAACACATTAAAATCCTCTGTAGGTATGCTGGCCTTGAATAATCTGCCTGAATGATCCAGTGTGCAAAATTGTTAACTAGCTCTCCTTAAAGGCGTCCGATATAGGTTTCAGACACGCACCTTGATCATACCCCTTGGAAGTCTTAGATTTGTCTGATAGGGGTTTTTGAATCCTGATACTTATATTCTTTTTTTTAAACTGAAATTCAATATCTTAGCAATTGCACCACTTTTATAGCAAAAAAACTGTCAGGCATTCAGTGTTCTCTCCAGGATTGTACTCCTTTCAGAGATGAAAAGGCTCTGAAACGACATTCAGGGCATCAGGGAATCCTTAAACTCTTCACCGTAACCAGACTGATGAAAGCTTTGAGTTTTCGTGGCTGTTGAAGGCAGGGTGACCCACCGATTCAATGATAAAGAAACTCTGGAACAGCACTTTACAGGATATGAAGCGACATGTGAAGTTGAAGTCTTTGTTGGCACAATTTCTGTGAAGTCAGCTACATATGTCAGAGCCACTATCATGACCTAAGTCTGTTTGGCCCCTGACCACTGCAACCTCTGTTGTGCAGGACGGGCAGACATACTGCCGGAGGAGACCCTGTGACTGCGGAGACCCAGACGAGGATCTGTTCTGCTGTTCCGGCTGTGACAACAGGCCCAGCAGCCAGTGTCTGGACCAGAGTGGACGCACACTGTACCGCAGCGGAGCATCCTGGCTGTACGGCTGCCAGCAGTGTCGCTGCATGGTCTGTACACAGAAACACTCCCACTTACACTCATTCACATGTGTTTTGCCAACAAAACTGAAAGCTGACCTTCATATTGAATCCCTGAGTGTGATGAAACTGGTTTGTTAGAAAAAACAGATCACATCAAAAACACAGAATCTCCTCATCAACATGAAGGGCTTTGTTAAATACCTGGCCCTGATCTGCTGCTCGGCTCTGTGTGTAAGTGTGTGTGGAGGGCTCAGATAATTACCACCTCTCTAATTAGAGATGTGGCAACAAATCAGCATGAGCTGTAACTGAAGTCGCCAGATCAGCTGTTTCACACACAAAAACCAACTCACATAGTGACATTTGTGTCAACTTTCTTTTTTTTCTTTTTTTTTTTTTACCACTCTCTGCGTCTCTGCAGGAGGGGGAGGTGGACTGCTGGCCTCTGGTTTGCCCCGTGTTGATGTGCGAGTACACGGCAGTGGCGGAGGGCGAGTGTTGCCCGCGTTGCGTCACAGACCCCTGTCTGGCCGACAACCTGTCGTATGACATCCGGCAGACGTGCCAGGACCCTGCAGGCGTCGTCCGCCTCAGCGGAGACACATGGCATATGCCCAGCTCACCCTGTACCACCTGCAAGTGTAAGGTAGGCCAAAGCAAAAACAACCACAATGAAGGTTTGTTTTACTGTGCAACATCCATGTTTGTGTGTTTTAACTTCATATTCTCAGAAATAATTCATACTGTGTTTTGTTTTTGAAGTGCAATAGTGCTTTTACCTCATCTATCGTTGTCCATCCCTGCAAAAAGCCCATTGTACAAGTAGTTTTGGGTTACGGAAGCTTTATTCAGTTCATGTTCATGTCAATTTTTACATTCCTCCATACCTTCACAATGTTACAGGTTATGGTAGGCATCACAGGCTATAGTACTGAAGAATTCTTGGAGGGGTATAATGAGTTTATCTAATGTGTTCTGGGGGATATGCAACATAGGAGACGTAGGAGACATGTTTGTCTTCCAAGAAAAATACAAAGAAATCTGAAAGTTTGACTGTCACAGATGTTGATGTAACATTTAAAAGAGCAAAATATTCAGATAACTGTGTCAGGAACATGTCACCATAACTCAGATCATCTCCACACATTTAGTAAAAACAATTTGTTGTTCCTTAGTTCCTCTTTTTTTAGCAATCAGAATTTAAACTGGCCAAAAGAAGAATCAAATATATGTACCTAAACCATAATCAACATCACATGTCAGGTTATTTTGTATAGTGGTTAAATGACTTTGTATTTATTTGCAAAATACTTTTAGCTCACCTAAACACACAGGTCATAGCCAGCCACAGCAGCTGGTGCACCCACTCACACTGTGGTGGTTATAGCTACTGCCGGAGCTCAGACCTACTGTGCTTGTACAAGTCATTCTACTGCTCTGCGTTTGTCACTCACAATATGAGCCCATGTGCTGCATCACAGTCGGTAAAGACACAGTTTACCTCTGACCAGCAGGGGACCTCACTTTTGGGTCAGCCAAAGCTGAGGCCCCCCGTGTTCAGAGGGCACAGGCCCCATTACCCTGATCGGTTATCTATCCTCCTTGCCTTAAAGGGTCAGTTCACATCATAACAACAACATAAACGTATTTTTGGGCTGTCGAGCCGTACAGATAAGGTTTTGAGATATTGGCCTGTGAATAGGGACTATTTTTTAGTAGAAAGTAGTTCCAATGAAACGTGTGAAAAGACACTGTGACATTGAGGTCTGTTGATTATCCAAAATAACTGGGGCTTTTCCTGTGGAAAGACATATTGCTGTTCAATTTCTCAAATTTGCCACGGCTTGGAGCCACATATCCTAAATTCTGTTCACCAGCGTACTTGACTGGCAGCATAAATCTGAAACGGATATCTCAGAACTATAGTCCTGAAACTGAATGACTAGATACCACTAGCGGTAGGGGAAAAAATACAATATGTTCTATGTTCAGTATGTAATCTGTGTGAACAGACCCTTTAATGATACTGTAGATGTCATGTTAACTTCACAAGTTCCTTCTGCATTATGCCTCTATAATTTGACTGATTATGGCCAGCCAGGCCCTGAGTGTGTCATTACATGCGACATGTACAGCATATTAATACACTACAGTATGTTTAATATTCTCTCTTCTTCTTCTCTCTCTCTTTCCTGACTTTTCACGCTGCGCTGCTCAGAACGGGAACGTTTGCTGCTCGGTGGATCTCGACTGCCTTCAGAACAACTAAAGCTCTCCTCTTCCTGTCCTCCTCTCCTCACTGCTCCTCTCCTCCTTTCACTGCGGGACTGCCACGCCCTCTCCTCCATCTGACGACTCTCCCCTTGGATTCATAAGACAGACTCACGCACACACATGTGCATGCCAGCGTGTGCACAGAAAATACAAACACACACTGGACAGACTGAGGTGTTAAGGCTGTGCTTTTATGCTGTAACTCTGTCGACAAATAGTGAGGGAGGGAGTGTGTGTGTGTGTGTGTGTGTG
>NTHP01000245.1:279894-293109 GCA_003416845.1 Oplegnathus fasciatus
TGTGTGTGTGTGTGTGGCTCAGGCAGAGACTGAGGCCATAGCGGCTCTCGCCACAGTCACTGTGTTGTGTATGTGTCTATGTTGTTGTTTCCATTTCACTACATGTCTTGAGGAAACTTGTTTAGCATTACATCTCGAACCCCAAACCAGAGACAAGAAGCTGTGTGTTATGAGTTGTCATTAAGAGGATTCACAGCTGGACAGATGTGGAGGGGAGCTGTCTGTGTTGCCTAAATGTAGACTCACTATGGCTTGGTCACCTCGGAAGTCGACATAAAACATTTATTATTGTGGTAACCAAAAGTAATAGCATCTAAAATCCCCACCCCTACACGTACCTTTCCACCGCTTGAGTTGGGGGGCGTTGCATCTGACAACTTTTGTAACTTCCTGAATCAGACAATCCCACAAGCACGCCCACTGTGATTGGCCAGTTGTGTGGAGGTGAGAAAGCACGCAGGGTTTGAACTTCTCTCTCAAGCTGTCCGAAAGTGTGCGCCGTTATCTCCATTTGTACGATTCATTGTGTCTCGGTCCTCTCTATGATGGCAGACTTTTTCCGAACAGAGGTTTGCCTTTAGAAGTAGTCGGATGGCGCTTTGTGAGAAGTTAATTTCATGCACACCCGGGCCTTCAGTCTCCAGGTCCTTTACATGACACGCCTTCATGAGCCACTTCCTTCAGAGGATCCAGGCTCTAAATTAGGACACTGCTGTTGTCTGTCCTGCTGCCTCCAACACTTTCCCTCAGCCTCAACGTCTCCTCTCGGATGAGGTTGACTGTCGGATAGCTACGTGTAACAACACCAGTCACGATATCAAAAGCATGTGAAAGCAGCGTGATGGCACACAGCAGATTCCCGCAGGTCAGAGCAAGCACCAGACGCAGCTGTTGATTAAATCGGCAGAGCTCGTGGTGGGTCGAACTTCTCTGGCGTCTCCCAGGGCTCCTCAGCCCTCAACCATATGGCGCACACTGAGTGGCAGAGAGACATAAAAAACAAAAGACAAAGGGAGAGAGAACAGGGATAATTAAAGCCCTGTCACGCAAGCCTGGATTTGAGTATGCCAGGAGGTCACCAAGTGTCGAATCTGTTTACAGACGGCCAGGCTTATTAAGCCAGGAGAGTCTGGTGCTTTTCCTGCTACAGTTCACACATTCACAGCTCTGATGCTGCTCTGGTCTCCCGCCCTGTCCTCTCCTCCACACCTCTCTCCATTATCCTCCAGCTTGTCTCGAGAGCGCTAGCGTTTCCCTCAAGTTTTGTCGTTATCATCCTGTTTGCCCATCACTGTCTGCTTTTCTCCACAGGAAACCAGAGGGAATTTCTAACACTGTCTCAAAATTTTGACTTTGAAATGCGAACTATGTGTTGCGGCCACAAACTATGCTTCGACCATGAAGTTATTACCTGATAACAGCAGAGATCTGACATGACAGGTGCACCTTTTTATTTTTATTCAGTAAGCTTTGGTAACACAGCTCTTTATAAAACCACTTAACAGTTAATTTTTACACAAGTAAAATCATTTCAGTAGAAGGATAACGGTGTTTCTTTTCAAAGCTGGTACCAACGGTCAAGGTCTTCTCTACACTCTGATGGTGTGCAGAAAAACGAGATATCAGGACTCATTTTTCTCCTTCAAGAGAATCCATTTGCTGCCTCAGAATAAAAACAGCTTCCACAGATTGAGATAACCCTTCACAGTGAAAATTAAACCTTCATTTGGTTTCGTCAAAGTTCCTTTTTTATGTGCAGAGAAGTAAATCAGCTGGAGCCCTAAAAGATACTGTTTTTTCCCATCAAGGTCAGGGTTGATACTGGGAAGCCCAGTGCAGACTACACGACTTTTACTGTGATTTTCCTGCCCTAGAAACATTTTTGAGGTCTGAGATAAAAACCCTTGAGTAGGCACGGAATCCATGCTTCTGCCCATCGCGACATGTAGCTTGCGTGGCTCCGACACTCGTCTTAACTTTGGCATGAGCCATCCCACTCACTACAACATACAGTATTTTGATCATAGCCAAAAACAGGATGCGCTTGTAGAGACAAGTCTGAGACAGGTGATCCAACAGTATCCAATGAGAGCGCAACAGCCATCTGAAGGCAGGAAATGAGGGAGGCAGTGGACACGTGTAGAGTCACTTCTCATTCAATATCACAATCATTCCCTCTAGTCGAGGATCTCTCCAAACGGAATAATCTTGTCATCAGTACAGCACCTTATCTGGGCTCAGTTGTGTCATTTGTGCACCCACACATTCGTATGCCGTTGTTGAATGCAGTTTGGGACAAAAAATGTCTTGTTTTTCGAGCAATTGTGAGACTTTGAAAGTGCTGTAGTCTGCACTAGCTATAAAGGAAAAAACTTTGATGCATTCATTTTGGAATTGGAACCGGCATCAGGGGTGACCTTGGTCTTTGGAGTTGAAAGTAAATGTCTCCGCCATCTCCCCCCTGCTGACCTTCCTCTATTTAATGTCAAACTAGTTCTTGTTTCTGGTCGTGTTTCTGGTCCCTCACAGAAACAGCAGGGAAAGATATTTTTCTACCCTTTCGTGCACAGAGCGCGTTGTTTGCACTCGAAAACATGGTGGACATTTCACAAACTTTCGGGGAAGGTGATGCTGTTTTTTTTTCTCTGGAGGGGACAGTGGCGTGCAGCGAGGTGTGCCACCGCTCTGACCTCTCAGCCACAATGTCCTTGTGTTGTCTTTGTTTGCCACCACATCTGTTTGTGTCTCACCTGAGCATTTCTCTGTGTACTCTCCTCCATTATCACAATGCCTCCTGTAAAACTGAAATTGTCAACTGTGCACAAAGTACACACAAAAGAAAAACATGTGATGTAAATGGTATCTGTACCCATCAAAGTTTAACACAGCAATCGAAAGCAGACATTTGTACAAAAGATCACTGAAAACAAGGTTTTCAGATTGCTCTGTTGATTGATTTGATATGAAATATAATGACTACTGTAAAACACTATTTGCAAGTCTGTGTGTAAATGTTTTTACATGCTGACGATATGATAAAATTATACAGTTTTTTAATTATCATTGTGTTCATGAATAACGTGTTAATTTTAGTGGACTACTTTTTTCTTTTTGTGGGATAGGTTCTGTTTTGCTGTAAATATTGTGTAAAGTGAAGGGTTCTGTAAAGAGAGTAAGACTATGTGAATAATTCTCACTACGGCTTCTTAGGATCTGAGCGTTGCAAGTCGAGTAAGACAGGGAAGCAACATTTCTATTGTTTTTACTATTTCTTTATTTTTCTATTCTTGCCTTAACCCTTTTAGTATCTGTCATAGTTTAATGTCTTTTCACTGTTTTAGGACAACATTATGGATTTGACTAGCCTGTGTATATGTACAAATCTCTGATCAGTGTCCCTCACTGAAAGCTGGGAGTCAACAGGAGTGGAATTTTGGAAATCAGAATAAGCGCAGACCATCGTCTGTTCCAGGCGTCTTTGCAAACAGATGAGGAGCTTAGATGGACTATTCATGTCACACATTTTTTTTTTCAACACACGCCTGTATGAACTGAACTGAAAAACCTCTACATGAGAACCAGACAAAATAGAACTATGTACACATGTAGAAAAAAAAATCTGGTGTTGAAAATGACAACGTTGTTCTTGATTCAGTTCCTACTAAAAAAATACAAGCCATTGTGTTTCTCTTTTAATGTCTGACTTTTTAAAAGCAGCAAGTTTTGGACCTTCTAGATCCTGATGTGCTTGTTTATGTTTTTGATAGAGGACTGCGGCGGAGGAATCCCCCAGGTCTTTTCACTGTTACTTCTCCAGATCAGAGTGGCCAACCTAATTGTACTCAAAGGGTTAAGTGTCATTTGACTTGAAGACTGTGTCGTGATAAGAGTTTGCTGTAAAAAAAATTCTTCAGTTAATAAATATTTTAGTTGTTTACTTTATTTGCTGAGAGTATTTGGCTTGAAAGTGTTGAAGTCACAGGTTCGCAGGTAGATAAGTCGTGCTCCCTGGCTAATGGGAAAAAAAAAAAGGACATACGTATATATGGCACAATCCTGAGGAACGACCAAACGGCTCACCATCACGCCATCCACCTGCAGCTTAAATGAAAGCAATGTTTCCGAGCCTCAGAAATTAAAGCCAATCGCAGCATCAGGATATAGTCCTGGAAAAGTCTTTCATGTTTCTACTTTTATCAATACGGCTGTTTTCCATTTCCCTCAGGTAATGTATGAAAGGCTGCGTTGCAGTAAAGATAAGTACATCCTTTTGATGCTTAAATGGAGTGCTACTGAGCTGCGAACAGGAGCAGGTACAGCAACACTTTTGAAGCTACTTTGTGGGGAAAAAAGTGAAAGCTGCACAACATGGTGCCTAATGTTTTATATTTTCCTACAGCACCACAATCGATAAAAACACGCACAGAGCACCGGTAATTATATAAAATACACAAATTCACCGAAATGCAGGTATTCTCAAAACAATTATTCTTAACTACATAAAACTATGATTTTCCCGCAGAGTTCGATAACTCAGCTGGAGCTGCTGAATTTTCTTAATCAGTTAGTAAACACATAAACCTTGATTTTTGCCCTTTTTGTCCTGCCCTTAAAGCAAGACTATGCCTTTACTTTTGAAAGAAGAAATAATACAAAAAGCTGAATTCATAAACAGTTAAACCGACCCTTGGTTAACTCAGTACACTCAGGGGCTTTGCCACCACAGCCATACTTGGTCAGTAGCTTATGGTGGCTAATAAGGCAACTTTACACACATGTTACTGTGTAACTGACATTACTGAATCAGTTCACTGACTTCATGGCTCTTCTCTACTTGTGCTTGTTACTATAAGTCTTGCACTCAAAGTCATGCAAACCATACCAGCAGACCCTTATGTCCAAACCAAATATTCATTCCTTTTCTTTAGAAGGGCACTTTGCTGCCTGTGCACACTGTGCAGTAGACTATCATTTATAGAAATACAACCACCTTCCTCAGTATAGTCCTGTTATAACTAATCAGAAAATAACACAAAAGCTCAGGCAGTTAAACAAAACTGACAAAGAATAAATAAACAAGATCAAGAGTCTAAATCCACACTAGGGGCTCTGTACACAATGCCAATGTTAACATCCTTAAGTTGTATAAAGTTTACCACGTTCAACATCTTAGTTTAGCGCGTTAGCATGCTAACATTAGCGAATTAGCACTAAACACAAAGCACAGCTCAGGCTGATGAGAATGTCATTATTTTCGCAGGTATTTAGTCATAAACCAACGTGTGGGACAAATTAAAAGTTTGACCCGGTGATGGCGCTAGAGGAAAAGTTAAGGGATCGCCAAAGTTCTTACAAGGATGGAGGGTGTCATATGCTATACAGACTGTAAAGCCCCTTGAGGCAAATTCGTGATATTGGGCTATATAATAAAAAGACTTGACAAGTCTTTGTGGGGGGGATATGAATGTATGTGCCAAATTTCATCCATCCAACAGTTGTTGAGACATTTCACTCTAAAGCACAGATATAGGCCTTGAGAAACTCTATGAATCAGCCTATCATAATAACATATTAAGGCTGGTCAACAACATTGTCTCTGACCCCAACCATGTTTTGAACAGTGAATACAAATTGTTACCATCAAACCGGAGATACAGGGTTCCACGATTTAATAAGGTTAGACTGAAGCACTCTTTTGTGCACCAGTCAATCCTAAAATTAAATATGGAGCTTAATTCCAGATCGTCAAATGTACGTTGAAGGGTCTTGAATATTTGTCTTTTGTGACTGTAATTCTATGTTAAACGATGTATCTTTGTACCTTGTTCTAATTCTTGTCTTTTTTGTGGTGTTGCAAACAGAGCTGCTGTGACACAAGAAAAGTTTCAGACTTGATCTGACAATAAAGTACTATCATCATCATCATCATCATCATCATCCTCATCAGATGTCAACCTCACGGTGGCGCTAGACGAACAGTCAGGGGATCACCAAAGTGTCAGCTTCATCTCTGTGGACCATGAATGGCTGTACAAAATGTTAGTAGCTTTAGAAAGATTCAGTCTGGATCAAAGTGATCAACCGACAGAATGACACTGACATCCATAGAGCCACACCGCTAGTGTTGCTAAAAAGACTGTGGACGCTGCAGCAGGTGCAACATGACTGAATACATAATTCAGTCTGCCCTGGGTTCGACTTTGCTAGTTCAGTTTTTAACATTTTTGAGCTCAGGGCCCTGGGTACGGATATGGCTGAGTCTCTCGCACTGCCTCACACTCACACTGACGGATAACCATGATCCTTTCCTAACCCTAACTCAGTGTTTTATAAACAATACACATGACATGCAGAATGCTAACCCTGTTCTCCAGCATCAAAATCCTGTACACTGCACGTCCGACCAACCCTGACCTCCTCCCTTTGATACCGCAAGGAACCGTAATCCAGGCAGCAACTAATGTTTCCTTCAAAATATGTTTATATATAGTAGCATTATAGTTGTAGTAGTATTATCATTATTTTTATTACTACACCAGTATGTCAGATGTAAATCCCAAGTTCAGCCTGGCGTATTTGTTGTCATATATCTGAAAACTGCTAAAATGTAAATTAGAGATCTGTTTTAATAACGCTCTGCAGTATGCAAAGCAAGACATACTTCTTTTTTTAACATCTAAAGGTGGAAGAGTCAGACATCTACTACAGGTTTGTTGTCGATGAGATAAACAACTGATTCTCTGCGATGAATCTAGCCCAAATAACACGAGAGAATACACACTTTTAATAATATACAGGAACTATTATATCATCAGTCCTAGTGCGTTTCCAGGAGCATCTGCTTGCCACAGATCAGTATGAATGTCTTTATCTTAGATGGTGTATTGAGATGCCTCTGGGGGGGGGTTCTCTCTAGTGAGCAGCACATTGGAGGGTTCAGTCAATTAACCTGCTGTCAGTCAGCTGTAAAGCAAGTGTTCTGTTCTCTCCGCTCTGTCTGTCCCGGTCATGGTGAGTGGTGGCCCTGTGCTCCCTGTCCGTCCCGGCCCCTGCTCCCTTCGGCCGGGGGCAGCTCCACCCAAAGGTGCTTGCCATTCATGGGCTGGAACCTTGGAGGTCGCCGCAGAGGTGATGGAGTGACTCCCTCAGCAACAACTCTCATCTACTGTATAGATGAAGAGGGGGAGGAGAGGAGTACAGATAGCACCTATGCATGAACGGACTGACTTAACAGCACACAATTGAAAATTGCTTTTTCAATCAGCTGTAATTTAACTTTAAGAGATGTCTAACTCTTCCTGATAGATTTGTTGGGGTAGAACAACAGAGAAGAGGTAGCAGTTTGGCAGTTCAGCAAAACAGAAAGTAACTGCAGCACCACCCCACCGCCACCCCCACCCCCACCACTTCCTACTTCTCCTGCCACCAGCAGTCAAATCGATCAATTTCTCCTCTTTCTATTGACATTTCATGATAACCCCGGGCAGCCGGATTGCAATGCAAGAGGCAACAAATACAAGTGCTCCACCTCAGGCTGAGAATTAATACATAAACTATGTGCATATTGCTCATGTTAATACAACCAGGATTAAGCTGCTTAAATGCCTTATTGACATCCTGACCAATCAATGGGTGTGTAATTAAAGAGTGTAGCTGAGCCAGTGACAAGGCGAGCCGCACCGCCACTATTGATCGATGGTCAGATAGAGCAGCTAAGTGTTTATTTAACCCAGTGTCATGGTGGGTGTGAGTGTATTTAATGTATTTGTATGACCTGGTGACCCTCCCTGCATGTCTATTTTGCTGATACTAAGTTTGATTTGATTAAAATTCATGCGTTATATTTGGGTGTTCCACCATATTTAAAGAATGAAAGAAATCAGTAATAACAATTAGAAATATGAATTGCCTTATTCGATGTTCAAGCAACTGTGAAATTTGGAAAACAGGCAGAGACAATAACAGAAACAGGAATATTGTTTTCTGCTAATGGCAAAAGGGTAGTAAGCATAGCACTAATATACTGATGTCCACATTCTGCTATGAGAGAAGCCTGTACCAGCATACGAATGAATTGCCTACTTGCACCTTTATTCCACCACTGATGGAACTTTTCCCTCCTCTTTGTAAAGTGCAGATTCAGATCTAAAGAGGTAGTCTGAATATACCAATAGATGTGAAAATGAATGATTTCTTTTAAATAAGAGTGGGCAGTTCACCATCCCCAAGTATGAATTTTTCATAGAGTCCCCGAAAGGATGAATAAGGTGGAGAAAGATGAGACGGAGCTGCGAGAGATCTAATAAAGATACATAGAGAACTGTAAGGCAGTGTGCATTAACAGACTGTAGCGAAACACCCAAGTGAGGATGTTTGAGCATGTCTAGAATCACTTTGTTTGCTTTATAGTTTCGTTTTTCCAGAGGATAAATGGATAAATGTGTCGCGTCATGTCCAGATAGTTCCCGCTCAATGGCAAGTAATCATCACTGTATTGTATATAGTGCACAACGCGCTTTAAAGGCCATCATAATTAAATCTCATCACAATTAAAAAATAAAAGAGAATTACCAAAAGGTTGCAAAACTGTAAAGAGTGAAAGTAGTGAAAATAGTTAAGCGATTTTACAATTTTACAAGATTTTACCAAGAAATTTAAGGTAAAAGCTCATCTACTGTATAAAGGGAGTTGTTTCTTTGTTTGCTTTTTTAAAATCAGAATGGTATTAAGTCATTTGGCTTATAGTTGCAGGCAAACTGTTTCTAATCGCTGGTGCTCTGTCACCTTTTGGAATGAGATACACTCTGGTAGCTAAGAGGAGAATCACTGGTCGACTTACGGACGCCTGAGATGTAGCCTGGAGCCGAGCCTTTAATCGCTTTTTTGTGATGAGTAAAATCTTAAAGCTGCACGGGGGGTCAGAAAAACATCAAAATAAGCTGACAGACACACAGGCAACACCATATCACAGACACATTAGCTATGGCTAACATGTTAGCAGACAGCTGCCTATCTGCACATCCAGCAGCCACAGAGTAACATCAGCATGCATTTGTTGTGTTTCTGTCCATCTGACAAATATAAGTCTCCCCCTTTCTCCTTTTAGCTCTGGTCCCCAACTTCTGAGTAAAATACAGTATTTTGCTCTTAAGCTGCTGGATCTTCTACTTTCTACTGGTTGCTAACTTTGTCTGTCTGCAGTTTACCTCACTATTGCCATCACTCTCTCCACATGCACTCCTGCATGTAAAAGAAACACACCTCAACACAAGTTCACGGCTCTTCTCCAGGGTTTGCTAAAAGGCATTCTGGTTAATGTGGGAAATCAATAAAATTGACAGAATTGCAACACTTCATCACTAAGTAACCCTTGGAATCCTTGAACATCAGATTACTGATACTGTGTACAACAGTGTAAGAGTATCCAGGGAAGACTTTTCTCTTTAATATGGTATATCTAAAGGCAGCAATATAGTCTTTTGGGTAATTTGGTAGACTCGATCCTGATTAAAGTGCCAGTAAGTGTGCCAGAATAGGCCATCAGGGTGGTTTTAGGATGCTGTGTCTGGCTAGAAACGACTTGAGAGCAGAGTAAAAACCAATTAAACCATCAACCGTCAGCCTCCACCACGACCTTCACACACCCGCTCTGACCAGCACCATTAATTTTCTGTCACAACTTATTAAGCGATAACATTTATCAATTAGGCAAACAGATTTTAATTGGAGAGGGCATGCAGCCCAGAGGCACAGCCATCCACAACAGCCAGGCCCATTTAGAAAAAATACTACACATAAATGAATTCTTGAAAAGACCTTGTATATCAGAAGGTGTCAGCAGATGCGCTGGCCTCCAATGTGCTTGTTTATCACCGTGTATAGAGGCTGCGGATAATCAGTCGAGCAGGCATCTGGCCTTTATTAAAAAAAAAAAACATGCATTCACAATCAGCTGGTCAACAGCTCAAGGCTCTGTACCTCAGAGGCTGGTTATGAGAAAAGACTTCTAACAGAAAAATCCTTCTGAATCTGTTTTTATTTCCCATCCTTACCACATGGAAAAAAGACAAAGTTTCATATGAAAACAACACATATAACATCTTCAACCATTAATACCGACTTCCAGTTGCGGAGTTGAAGTTCACATTTGAGGAGAAAGCTGAAGTTAAAATATTCAGTATTATGTAAATGCAGACCTAAATGGATGCTGTTTCTCATTTAAACATTAAGCTTATGTTACACCAGCATGACACACAGCTCCTTGAAATAACTGAAAAAACCCAGATTGCATAACACTGAATAATTACATCTAATTATACATTCCCCCAACTCCCTGTGTCCCACTATTTCCCTGTGTTTTTGTGATTCATTTTCCATAGACCATGCTGTGAAATCTTTAATCTGGGCCGAGGAGAGAAACTGGGCCAGATGTGGATGATCAATAGACTTTCTATGATAACCTGACAGATTCTTATTAGACGTGACAGGCTGCAGCCTCCAGCGCTGCAATCATATTCATCGGCACTCGCACTGACTGACTTTGAATATTGGGATGTGAACAAAGCAGACCGTGACAGCATCCAGCCTGAACCACCTGACTGCCACGGTCTTCATTTCCTGAAGCGACTAATGTGTCTTCGTGTGTTGGCATTAGAAAAAAGGAGATGTAGAGTAATTTCTACTAAACGCAAAGAGGCTTACGACCTACAGGTGAAAGATGTTTGGGACTAGATACTTCACAGACAACGAGTTGAAGGATCAGTTCACCCAAATCACAAAAACGTCTTCACTGCCTCACCATGAACAGTTTTTACTGGAAATACCATAGTTCCAATGAAACCTGTCAACGAAATTACATTCAGCTCCATTGTACCGAGGTGGCAGCAGAACTTTAAGAGGCAGATATCTCGAAGCCTCGGCACTTAAAGAAATAGTTAAACATTTTGGGAAATATGCTTATTCGCCTTCTTGCCGCGAGTCAGATGAGATGATCGATACCACTCTCTGTCTGTACAGAAGCTGGTCTGAAGCTACAGCCAACAGCTGATCAGCTTAGCCTTGCATAAAGGCTAGAAACAGTTAGCCTGGCTCTGTCCAAAGACAACAAAATCCACCTACCAGACAGTATCTTGTTTGTTTAATCAGCAGAGACTTCCAGCAAAGAAAAGTAAAGCAAAGTACTTCCATACCAGCTTTTTTTTCCACTAGCCTCTGTTCCACACTCCATTTTTGCATGGAGGTTTTCTTTTGTTTGACTAACTGAAAAAAGGAATCTTAAAAGGATTTATCTGTCCCTACTCTGAGATAAACAAGCATCTAGTTCTGTACGTGACAGAATTTGAGCACATTGTCATTTTAAATCAAAAAGTGTTTTATTATTAAAAACTGCTCCCATGAGATTTTGTCAGCTCAGCTACGGTATATTAAATACCCAGTGGGGCTGTAGCTGTTTTATTTAATTTCTTGTGTATACACATTTATTTTAATATGGCTTTCATTACTTTTTTAAACACAACCTCAACTGTCTCAAAAGTATTAAAGAAAAATCTAAATCTAAACGCTCTTGTATGGAACATTCTCAATTTAATACTGATGCCTCTGATGACCTATATAAGCAAATGAGACTAACAGTGAGAAGATTGGCTGTTTCTATTAGTTTCTAGTAATTCTTCTTAATGCCTGTCACCAGGTCCGATTCCCCGCGAAATCAGATAAAACGATTTACGGCATGCAGACCGGAAGAGCAGATGTTTACATTTTCCCAGGCAAAGTTTGGCAGTGAGTAGTACATTAGCCAGTTAAAAGGAAGCAGGAGGAGATTTTTCTTTAGAGAGTTTTATTTTTGATGTTATATTTTGTGGTTATAGCTGACTGGGGCCAGATCAGCAAAGAGAAAAAGAAAATAATTGACCGAAGAACAAAAGAAAGCTAAAAGGGACAGTGATAGAGCACGGGCGAAAACACGAGTCAGCCTTGGTAGGTCATTCAACAGATGGAGAGAATTGCAGGATTTGAAAGGATTCAAAACGGATCCTGAATTGGCCCTCTTCCTCCCAGACAGGTATGTAATATGTGTATTATATTTATGAAATACATTGTGAGACGTGATTTTACAGTCTGTGAAGGTATAACGTTAGGTCATGGTGGACATTACTGTAATACAACTGGCTTATATGGTAACATTTTATGTTGGCCTTGCTACCGAGCTATATCTTGCTGTTGGCTTATTAATATGAAGACAGCGTTTCCCATACATAGGCTGTACTTAGGCAGCCCACCCAGGTAACGTTAGATAAAATCCAAATTCCAATTTTCACTGCGGGCGGCCACCGGCAACATTAGGTGTATGAACGGTACTAAAACTTTACTTTGGTTCGCCATCGTCATACACAACATATTTCGAATACATCATGCTTCAGACACAAATCCAGCATGTCTTAAAAGTACAAAAAAATATGTCCTACAAAAACAAAAAAATGATCATGTGACTTTTGGCACAATGTTTCCACCGTGATTGTACTGAGGATTTTCTCACAAATGTCCTGAGTAATTCTCTGCTCAACCCCCCCGGCGTGTTTAAATTGACTCATAGTGCCATCTGCTTTGTCTTTTTTGTCTTTGTAGGATATATTATATTTTTATTAATTACATATTATATCTGTATTTGTAAGACATGCTGTATTTGTTTCTGAAGCATGATGTATTAGAAATGTGTTGTGTATTTGTTTGATAGGTACGTTTTGTATTTGCAAAACAAAATGCATTAGTTTGTTAAAGCAGAAGTTGGTAACTTGTATAAAAATAACTTTTAGTCATATTTGCTAAAACTGTCACTCTGTCCTGACAGTAGTACATGAGACAGATAATCTGTGAAAAAAAAACATGCTCCTCTGACTCCACCTGCTGCCCCTTAGGCCATTTGTAAGAATCCATCACACCCGAATCAAAACAACCAATCAGAGCCGGGAGGAGTATCTGACGGCGTGTCAGAGCAGCTCCCCTCCCCCACACATGCGCTAACTCCGGTCAAGCTCCGTATCTTCGGGGAGCGGACGCAATGGCGGACAAACAACCACCAAACAACCAAGCAATGAGAAAACTGCCCATCCCGCCTTTGTCAACAACAGCTTACACGTCAAAGACAAGTAAACAGGAGAAGACCAATGAAGAAAAGCAAGCTAAAAAGAAAGAATTAGACCGAGCGACTCTGCGGGG